>JAVQJD010096973.1:0-47454 GCA_036023655.1 Nannoperca australis | reverse complement strand
GTTTATTTATATAGCACCTTTCATACACGGATGCAATTCAAAGTGCTGTACAGAGAAAAGGACAAAAAGAAAAAGCAATAGTTAAAACTATATAATCATAATTATATAGTTTATCCATTACATCTATTAACCAGGCTTTTAAACTTAGTCAACATATTTCTAATCCAATGTGTGGTATACCCAGAACCATGTCCTCACTTTGGTATAAAAGCATCCACATTTCACAGCATGAAAGTTTATATAGTATAGTTTTGTGTTACAAATATCTTTATACGTCAATTAAATGTATTTGAAACCCATTTAAAGCTTGTTTTTTTTCTAAATGACAGGTTTGCTATATTGTGAGAGGAAAAATCTATACAGTAAATGTTCTGAGACGGTACCTGTAATGGTTTCTATTGTGTTTCACTACCTTCCTCTTAAATCCATGCAAGGTTTTTTTTCAAAGGTTAAAGGTCAAAAGCACCTGTGTATTGACCTATTTTTGGTGTACCATCCAATGCACTGTCTGACTACCTGCCTGTCTAACATACAGCTGTCCAAACCGCAGAAGGTTCCCATCCCAGAGCGCTACGTAGAGTCTGACTCTGAGGAGCCTCTGAGTCCAGAGGAGCTGGAGGAACGCTTCCGCCGGACCGAGCGCATCAAGAACCTCCTGGCCAAATCCAGGTAGACGGCACTCAAATAAAGAAGCTGGAGTCTGGTTGATTCTGATTTAGTTTTTTGGTGTTTAACTTTACTACTCTCAGAGTGTTGGTGTGTATGTCATGCAGACCAGGGACAGTTCTTAGCTTCAGACTAGTCAGTGTGTTGTTCGCTGGCTTATAGTCCTGAGTGTTTGTCTCCTTTCAACAGTGCTCAGAACATACATACATCTGCATCACTGGACTTCAGTGAGCTGGACTCAGCTCTGCAGCAGCAGGAGAGGATCATGAACGTGTCCCACGCACTTGCCTCTGAGGCCTCACGCAAAAGCAAACTGGTCGCCGGTTAGTGTACTCACACCTTCATTAACATAATCATCATAATGCCTCCCTTAGCCCTGAAACTAACTTCTAAGCCCCTACACTCCACTTTTAATAATCCCAACAATTTCCCTGAAAGCAAGTGAGTAAAGAACAATGAAAATGTCCTTACTTTGTAGGCCTGTCCTGTAAACCTCAAGTAGGATCTCACAAAGACAAAAGTACATTAGCACACACACACACACACACACACACACACACACACACACACACAGTGAATCTAGAAAGAAAAAAATTGTGCTTTTGTTCCCCACTACATACATTTACACAAGTGGCTGCTGTTGTAGTAACCTACTGCTGTTGTGTAATCTCACATGCCACTGTGGTACAGCGGTGTACATTTAGTAGGAAACATCTTCGATCGCTCTCTCAGACAGGCAACTTGTGTTTTGTCATTGTCCCTGTTGTGCAGGGACTGAGTGGCTGCAGAGTCGTTGAGCATGTCTGGTTAAGGTATACCTGCCATTACCCCTTTTTTTGGTGGTGTATATCCATTGTGTTGTTTGTCTCAGTGTATGCTGTTTGGTCAGGAATGCGCACGGAGTGGTGGCCAAAGGGACCCAAAACCTTTTTTTTTTTTTTACTTTTTCTTTTAAAATCTGATAGTTTTCATATGTTTTAATCTTTTTCTGTTGCATGTTAACCAGATATTTAATTTTAGTCACATCCACATAATCTGAATTTGGAACAGGAAAAATGAATTAACCCGTGAGAACAACAACAAAAAAAGCTGATGACTTCAAAATAACATATTTCAGCGTTGACTGAACATTTTGTGGTTTGGTTTTATAATTTCTTACTTGTTTGAAGTCCCTGAAATAAATCTGTGCGCAGTCCTGGTTTCTTTGTTTTGGGTGATCTTCCAGCCTTCAGGGTTACTTCTCGGCTGTTGTTTTGGTCATTGTGGCTCAGGTATTGTTAAGGGATGTTTTGGAGAAATGTGGTGGCCTATGTGCAAGTGGTGTTTTGGTGCGTCATGTGTTTTCTTTGTGAATCAAAATGTTAAAAAAAAAAGTGATTCTTGCAAGACTAATGACATTCGTACTATTTGTGCACACTGGTTTGAGCAGCTCTACTTTACTTCATTTGTTTTACTGTGAGTTTAAAATACACATATTTACTAAACTGTCATAAGGGACATTTTCTCCTAGAAGCAGTTTGTCCTTGTGTCCTTACACATTTAAATAAAAAAGTTTTGCAGTGCAATTCTGATGTGTTTGCACCTGCAATATCCTGACAGCAAGAAGAAATACTGACATCTTCACTGTGTTTTCTTCTCCTCAGCCAAAGCTGCTGCAGAGCACTGACCCACAAGAACAGACCAACACAACAGAAGATATTCATTGCGAAGGGACGGTCAAGGGGTTCTAATCATTTTTCAGCAGTTGCCAACTAATCAATTTACTTGTAACAAATCTCTTATTTAAGTTTTTATTTCGTAGTTATGAAATAGAATCAAGTTTTCTTGCACAATTAAGTAAGAATAATTTATAACACAAGTGAATTGCTTTTTTAAGAATCTGAAACTACCCGTTTTGCAGTTTGGTTTGTATTTTAGTGAATAAAAGAAGACATGCTCGGATTACAATATTTTAAATGAATCCTTTATTTATTACAGTATTTGGCTTGACATGCATGCTCAGCATCTACTGTACATTTTCTCAACTGTCATCCAATAATTATGGTCCTTTCAATCAACTCAAATGCATTACAGTATATTATGAATAATAATTAATACACATGAAAAAAGTTGTCATTACAGTAAATAAATATTACATGAAATTAATTATTTGGTGTTTGTCTCCTTGAAATATTAAGGTCCATTTAATAAAAAATTATATATAATACATGTGTTTCTTACAGTTAAACACTCAAAATATGCAGTTTTCTGTCACAAGACAAACTAACAGGGTTAGTTAATTATATATTTATATAATATACACGTTTTGCTTGGACGCAAGCCTTTCTATCTATTCTAGCTTCACAGATGAGTTGCTCACTCACTTCTGTCCTTCAACAATGGAGGACAATAACATCCAACATGGAGTAATCAATCCCTCACAGGTGAATTATGGTCTTTTTGAGCTCAGTGTCTCTGTCCTTTTGATAGTTGCTGACCTAATCACTACCTGGTAGTGAGCTAAATCAGGAGGCGTGGAAGACATTCTGGGTAAAGTTTGGGACACCGAATACATGAGGGCCAAGTTCAAAACTTAAATTGCGGACGCTGCTGTTCCAGTTTGGGCCAGAAAGTCGTCAGGAGGGCTTCCAGGCTTGGCCAACCTGAGATGTTAGAGGGGTTTTGGGAGGCCATGCAGAGGGTTGCCTCAAAGAGTATTGAGCAAACTATTAGACACCTTATAAAGAGAAGGCAGGGTCTTATCTGGGCAGTTTCAGCAGAGGAGGACAACTGCTGACATCAATTTGAAATAAAGGAGTCACAGTCAGAAGACTTTGGGAAAGCCATGCTCATCTGTCTGTTTGAGGTCTTTGAGATACTAAAATCCCCGCAGTGGCAAGGCACCAAGTGTGGATGAGATTAGATGTGTGGGTTGACAAGCCTTTCATTGTTAAAGAAGCAGTGGTATGTAGATGCAGAGAAGCAGCCCTTTCAGAGTGTAAGGGAAAAGACAGACTAAGCTAAAATATAACTTTTTAAGTAAAATGTTGACAGCCAGGGAGAGTTACTTGATTAGTTAGTGACTTGGTTGATAGAAATGTACTATTGATGTAGATGGAAATGGAAATGGCATGTTAGAAACAACCCCTTCATTTTCCCAATAAGGTTTGCATAATTAACACTTTTTCAGCCTTGATTTATTGTATGTACATGTTTTCTGAACAATGAATATTTAAGTGTATTCTGGCTGGCAAAGAATTAATGAAGAATTTGCAAATCCCAGCCTGAAGCCTGGATACAGCGGCTCAGAGAATTTAGCGTGGAACGTATGCAGGTGAGTCATGGTGTTTGAGGATACTGCGTAGAAGGACAGAGTGCCAGCCAACCAGTCTAAGAACACTCCAACCCTCTTGGAGTTGAAGTAGGGGACCGATGTGGATGCATCATCTCTATTGAACCAGGCGGTGTATTTGCCATGACAGTAACGCAGGCTCCAGGACTGATTATTGTAGCCAAGGACAGACTCATTACCTTTGCTTTTCCTGCTAATGCCTTTATAAGCCACTCCTATACCTGTGCGGTCCCCAGTCCATTCTACTTCCCAGTAGCAACGACCAGACAGACCCTCTTTACAAAGCACTTGTCCCCAGTCTGTAAATCGCTCTGGGCTGTCAGGATATGGCTGTGCTGTTTCCATTAGTGTCATTTTTCTGATGTCTTCAGAAAAAGACAGGTGTGAATCGGCAGTATTCAGCTCCATTGTAAGCTGACATGCATCTGATAAAACACAAAACAGTAAAATGTTGTCATCCAGCATAACATTTTTTACAATATTCAAGCCAGATACTTGTATTGATGGATGAACAGTTTGACTGTATTAAAAGTTGTTTATTAAAAAATCTTACATTTCTTCAAAGATGATTTTAAGTAGCACTCTGCATTGCCGTTCAAGCTAGAAAGAATTAAAGAATTACATTTGAAATGTAAAAAGTCTAATTTACAGAACAAAAATAATACAACTTTTGACAAATTACATCTATCTCAGTTATACCTGATAGTGAGATGTTCAATGTCCTTTTGCACACTGTACAGCAGCTCCACCCCCAGTTGCCCTGGATGATTGTAACTCAGATCCAGTTCCTTCAGGTGGGTGGGGTTGGACCTCAGAGCTCTAGCCAAAGATCCACAGCCTGTCTCTGTGATTCCACAGAACTGCAGCCTCAAATTGAAGAGTGAAACAAATCAAATGTTATTCACAGCATGCAATACAAAATCGTATTCACCAAAAATAATTTAGAACTGGCTATTTGTCAATGTTTTTTAAATTATTGTCATAGATTGCTTGCTCCAGTACTTCTTTCACAAACCTTAGTTTTTCCAACTGACATGTTGGACTTGCCAGTCCAGCAGACAGCAGTTCTACTCCTGAGTCTTGCAGATCATTATCACTCAGGTCCAGCGCTTTCAGACATGAATTGCTTAGAACTCCTCCAAGTGCTTCACAACATTTGTCTGTGAGGTTGCATTCTTTAAGCCTTCAAAATGAAAAACAAGTGAATCACATATTAGCATAATGTGCTGAAGGAATGAGACAATCATTAAACTAATAGTGTGCAGGCTGCAGATGTAGAACGAGGGAATAATTGAACTTGCAAGTTACACTAGCCTTCTACCCTAACCCTAACACATACACACTAAAATACTAGCTCTTGCAATAAAAGCCAGTCATCTCCACCATGGTCCCATCATATTTACCAATGTTTTACAACCTCTGACAAAAAGACATTTTGAGATGCTACATATAGCGCCTTTACAATACTTTGACATCCCAATACGATTTGACGTCAGATCTGGATTAACTATCAAACCAGATTTGTGAATTTGTTAACCGAGTTTAAAAAGTAAAAACATATACAATACATCACATATAATGATTATGATAGGTGCACAGAATGTTGTTCTTTACTCACAAGGCTACTTTGGATTCTTTGATCACTTGTAACAGCCTCAGAAGACCCTCCTCTGATCTTGAATATTCCCTCAAGTCAAACTCATCCAACTCTTCCTTTGAGGTCAGCAACACAAAGACCAGAGCAGACCACTGTGAAGGTGACAATGTGGTCTCTGCCACAGTACCAGAGCTCAGGAAGTTCTGGATTTCCTCCAAAAGAGCCTGATCATTCAGCTCACTGAGGCAGTGGAAGAGATTGATGCATCTTTCTGGGGAGGGATTTTGTCTGATCTTCTCCTTGATGTACTTAACAATTTCCTCATTTCTTTGTGAGCTGCTTCCCATTGTGGTCAGAACGCTCTTTAACAAATTCTGAGTTGATGTCTGTGACAGGCCAAGAAGGAAGCGAAGAAAAAGATCTAGGTGTCCATTCTCACTCTGCAAGGCCTTGTCAACTGCACTCTGGAGAAGGTTGGTTACTTCACTGGGAGCCTCCTGGACAATGGTGGTTTCTTCTGGTTCCAGCAAGTTCTGATTGAAGCAGATGAATGTGTGGAAAATGTACATGGCAGCAAAAAACTCCTGTATGCTGAGATGCACAAAGCAATAGACCCTCTCCAGATGGAAACTGAAATCATTCTCCGAGATCTGAGTGAACAGTCCTGAATAAATTGCGGCATCATTAACATCGATATTGTACTCATTCAATTCATTCTCATAGAAGATCATGTTGCCTTTCATCAGATGCTCAAAGGCCAGTTTTCCAAGCTTCAACATTGTCTTTTCATCCATTTTGACATGGGAATGTGTTCCAGATGCCTCTCCTGTTGCAGAATACTTCCGAGATCGGATCAATGAGTTGTATACCAGGAAACGTGTGTACATTTCAGTCAGCGTCTTAGGCATATCTCTTCTTCTTCCATCCTCCTCTAGTCTCTTCATTCTCTTTGTTTCTGTTTCTTCTAAAATCTTCTGCAGAACAGTGACAGCTATCCAGCTGAAGACTGGTATGTGACACATTATATAGAGGCTCCTGGTTGACTGAACATGCGAGATGATTCTACTGGCCATGTTTTCATCTGAGATTTTTTTCCGGAAGTACTCCTCCTTCTGAGGGTTGTTGAACCCTCGTATCTCTGTCACACGGTCGACAAATTCAGCTGGAATGCGATTTGCAGCTGCAGGCCTGGAGGTGACCCAGATGTGTGCATCTGGCAGGAGGTTCCCCTTAATGAGATTTGTCAGTAATATATCCACTGGAGCTGGCTCTGAATCACTGCAGCAGGGCTTGTTGTGGACAAAGTCCAGGGGAAGTCGGCACTCATCCAACCCATCAAATATCAGCACAAGCTTGTATTTGCCAAAATCTGAAATTCCTGATTCTTTTGCCTCTGCAAGAAAATGATGAAGAAGCTGTGTCAGTGTGTAGCGCCTTTCCTTCATCAGATTGAGCTCCCGAAATGGAAGATTAATTAAGAGTTGGATATCCTGGTTAACTCTTCCCTCGGCCCATTCCAGATTAAATTTCTGTACAGAGATCGTTTTTCCAATGCCAGAAATGCCTTTGGTCAGCACAGTTCTGATGAATCTGTCTTGTCCAAGTAGGGGCTTAAAGATGTCTTCACATTTGATTGGCTTATCTTCTGTTGCCCGTCTCCTGGATGCAGCCTCAATCTGCCTGACCTCATGTTCATTATTAACACTCCCACTGACTCCCTCTGTGATGTAGAGCTCAGTGAACACCTTGTTGAGAAGTGTCTGGTTCCCGTGCTGTGCAATTCCCTCATATATGTATTCAAACTTTTTCAGTTTGTGTCTGAGTTTGCGCTGGCAGACGTCAAGCTCACCATAAACATCTAGTTGTACAAAGAAGACAAAAACAAGAATATAATGTTGGTGCATTAGTTTCAGTGCTGAAACCTCAAAATGAAATTCTGGCCTCAGATGCTCATTTGGTAGAAATATAAGTTAATAATATATTTGTTAAAATTCTTCACCAACATTTTGCAGACAACAGACTATAAGTTTAAAATAGGATAATAGCCCAATTTATCAGAGATTGACCTTTCAAAATTATATCACAACACATATTTTACATACAGTACTTGTTCCTGGTCTTGGTACTTACGCTTCTCCAGTCTGTTAGCGAGCTCTCTTTGGCCTATTTCTTTCAAGACATGTAGTGTGATCTTCAGAGCACCCTCACTGGCACTGTTGTCTTGCTTTTTATCTTCAGTAGTCAAACAGTCTTCATCCTGCTCTTCACCCTCAGAAGATATTGAGAGGTGTGGAAAGAGCATCTTTTCATACCTTTTCAGCTCACTCTGCAAAATTGCCTTGGCTTGTTCTTCCACCAACTGCAATGGAGAAAGTAGAACGAGTAAAGCTTTTCATACAGAAGGTTCACATCTATTAATAACTTACTTTTTAAAATTAAACTCAACAACCTATTTCACAACATATATTTGATATATCATTACAATGCAATTGTTACTTTCTGCACGTGAAGATGCTTTGTGGTTTCTTTTAGCCACTATGGTTTCAGTACAGACATTAGACATAACCTACCTTGAATATGGCATTTCCATCCATCTCCATTGATTCGGAACAGTCAAGTTGGTCTCTTGATATAAACAATGAGAATAATGTTATTTTAAGATAAAATCTATTGGAATTCTACATATTTTAATAGAATATTGTCACGGACTGATTAATTATTTCATTCAAATATAAAGAGGGCTTCCACAATCTGCATTATTATTTTGAAATGTGTCTTGAATTAAAATTAGCTTTTACTTATCATAACAATGTTACGTTTAAATACAACCATGTGAGAATTCTGCTGGATAAGTAAATGCATGATAATACTATGAAGTCATTTTTGCGGATATTAGCATAACTTTCACTAAATTGTTTAATAGTCAAATATGGCCAGGTGGAAATTTTAACCAGCTAGTGGTGCAAGAGTTTTGGACCAGCTGAATGATAGTTCAATCCCAAAAGCCTCATCACTACCGTGACCAAACACAGAAAAAGATTCTATGTACCTGTCAGAATCTTCCTTGGTGAAGTCATGATGAACCTTCATGGAGTGGTCACTTTCCATAGACACACAGGACGAGGCAGGCAAGTTCGATTTTTCTAATTTAATTAAACTGGAAAGAAAAAGGAATGACAGCGCTTGAAAATAAAATTAGATTATCATTCAGTTGACGTTATATTTTACTCTGGACCAAAGTAACGACTAACCGACATTTCAATCTCCAGAGCTAATGTAATTGGGTTAGCTAATTGCTAATATCATGTCAATTTACTTAAAGAGAACATTCAAAACCATCAAATATTAAAGTAAATAAGACTTTATTTACCTGTGTGCAGTTTTCTTGGTGAAGTCATGACGAACCTTCATGGAGTTGTCACTTTTCAAGGACACACAGGACGAGGCAGGAAAGTTTGATTTCTCAAAATGATCTGAGCTGATAAGAAAAGAAATTATGAATCAAAGTCAGTAGGTTTCATTCTCATTAAACAACATTTGTCTGCATCATTTTTGTGGCACTTTAGTAGTATGTCAATGGTTGTCAAGATATTTCACTTTGAACCAAAGTGTTGGACAGACCAACATTTCAAGACTAAAAGCTAAAGACCCACGATAGACTTTATGTACCTGTGTGCAGGTTCCTTGGTGAAGTCATGACGAACCTTCATGGAGCTGGCACTTTTCATGGACTGGCAGGACGAGGCAGGATACTGTGGCCTATCAGGGTGCTTTTCAGCCTCATCAGCAGCTTTCATTTTGAGGGCATATCTTGTTTCTTATAGAGAGAAGTTGTATTTTGTACACAACATAATAATTACAGTAAGTTTTACATTGCAGGGCTGTATCACTGAGAAATATTTAATAATCACTTAATTTAAAACTTTATTGACCATGTAAAAAATCAAAATGCAAGTAATTCACTCACAAAAGTGGACTATAAAAGGTCTATCTCTGGAACAAGGGGATGGATGCCTAACAGTATGAGAAAGGTCTGATGAAGAACGGTGATTAGTGTAGACTACATCTTTTTAAATTGAAATAAAGATTAAAAGTGTCCCAAAAGTGTCACTGGGAAAATGGTGTTATGCCAATAATTATACTAAATGAAACAAAGTGAGATTGAACTCACAAGGCTCTCCACTGTCCAGGCAGTTGTAGAGAGGGGGGGTATTGACCAAGTATTTATTACTGTTGTTTATACGGCTGCACAGAAAAAGAGGCAGAACAAGCCGAAAGAAGGATGCCACATGCCTACAAGCAATGACGGGGAAATGGCGCATCATTTCCGGACTTTCGTGCATTTCGCTGAATGTTTCCACACCTTATGTGATCAGACTGTACACACAGAGGCCAGAGAACATACACGTGCACACACATACAAGTGAAACACCATCCACAGGAGAGCCTGCGTGTAACACACTCAGGCCTGCAGCTGCAGCTGTTTAATAAATCCACATTTAAGATCCTAATGTCATTCAAACCAGCACATTTAAACTATCTTAGCAAAGCTGCACGAAGAAGCAGATGCAGCTGCATAATCGTTCCGGTTTATTTTGGTTTCGTTTGAAATTCTTACCGGTGCGCACGTGTAGCCGTTACTCTCCACACGACGTGAATGGTATCTGGTCTGTTGCTGCTGCTTCGTTACAAGTATGAAAAAGAGAGATTTTTCCTTTATGAAAAAGAGAGAAGCGCTTCACTCTCCGCACTTCACTGACGTCACAACAACGCAGCGCAAAAAGTGCAACAGTTGCGCGTCCAACAGTCGTTTCTTTATGCAAAGATAAAATGCGTCATACCTGCAGGATGTTGCCTCGCGATGCCGGGCGGCTCTTCTTCCTAAATAAGTTTCGCTTTCGCATCATCACGCATTCAGCCACGTTTCTTCGGCTTTAAAACATATATATATATATATTCATATATTATTCACAGTGGTGGACTGAAAGTTACATTTACTCAAGTACTGACTTAACTGACTTTTCAGATTAAGATTTTATATAAAACACAGGATCAGCTGAAAACAGTGTATTTACGACAAGACCAGTTGGGGCCTCTTGTTGTGTTTCCCATGTTTTGTTAGTTCCACCAGAGAGACATTTCCCACTAAACCTCTGAAAAGGTTCCAAGTGTTGGAGGTTCAAAGTGTGCATTCATCAATCATATCACATGACAACACAACATACACAACAGAAGCAACGATTAGAGAAAAGCCTAAAAATGAAAACCTTGTTTTTTCTTCTCCCATCAATCTCAGATCCCCTCAGATGTATCTTGCCACCTTTAGGAGGAGCGTGACCCTGACGTCGGGAACCACGTGACTAAACTGGTTACCAGCATCTGTAGATGGTAAAACTAGTTTCACCTCGACCAGCTACAACAGAAACTTTCTGCTTACACATAGATGCATCAGTATTAACAATGTCATTTTGTAATATATATTTTTTTAACTTCAATACGTCCAGTAGATTTAGCTGATAATACCTTTGCTTGAGTAGGCTGTTGAATGCTGTATTTATTGCTTCTCTTGTCATAATATACTGTTCTTTGTTGTATTGGTATTTTTACTTAAGTAAAGGATGTAATTATGCATTGGATTAAGAGAACTTAATTACCTACATGCTGGTTTGTGGGAATTGCTGATCAGAGAAAATTCAAACAGCAAATGGTCATTAACAACCCGCTTTCTCAGAGTGCACTTATATGCATACAGCACAGTTCACCAGCTTCAACATCAAGATGTATTTAATAATAATGTGTTATTCACAGGAAACCTGGGGTAAACAATTAGTGTTTTTCCAAGAGATTAGTGGAAAATATATTTAAAGACGTGTATTTTAAGGAACGCCCCGCCCCCCCCCCATTCGTAAAATATAATAATGGACTTATTTGCATTGAGCTCCCCCTCAGTGACCGTCGCTGTGCCTGTTTTGCTGCACAGAGTTTTCGGGGCTGTTAACATTCCCACACGTGGACACAATTCATTGGCTGTGAATCAAACTGTTCCCCCAATAAAGAATTACTGTAGTTGTTTTCAAGAAACAGTGACTTGATTAAATAATTGCCTTCCACTTTGTCAAGTGTCGGCGCTGACTTCAGACACCGGAAAGGTTTGAATGAATCTTGGCCAAATCGTCTGCATTTACTTCACTATACAAACACACCCTGGTTTAACTTTACGTATCCACATGGACACATGAAGCAGAACGCACGTAGAAACCCTCTCCTCTGTCTGAGGGCAACTGTAGTAAGACCAGCAAACACTGCAACTGACACTTCCTTTTATTGGTTTTTAAACAAGAAATCACGAAATGTACAATGTGTATACCAATCATGCGGAACGGCAAGCAATCCTGTTTCATCCAACACAATTCGTGGCAAATGCACCGACTGTTAAAATGTTCAAATGAAATAAAAACCGGACCATTTGCCATCTGAACATGATAGAACACCACTCAACCAAAAGCTGACGATTTAGCCTGCAGGCTAAATTCTTTGACAACACGCTCGCCGAGATGTTGCTCAATAACGAGTGCTTGTGTAGAGAATCCATTTCTACACAGTAAAAAGGACTAAAATGATGTGTGATTGCCTGTAGTGAAACAAATAACGTCAAAATGTACAAATTTGAGATTACAAAACTACTTCCTCCCTGCACACCTACACCGACTTTGCAAATGCCGCTTTGCAGCCGTGTTTCTGCTCTCCGTTTCCACTGTCTGAGCTGGGCCTGGCCTGGTCTGAGGTCTGTTCCTTTGGGGTGGGATCGCAGTCTTTGTCCTTGGCATCTGTGGGCTCTTTTTCGCTGGTGGACTTCTCCGGATCAGTTTCATCTGTCTGACCGTCCACTGCTGGGGAGGGAAACGAGTCCGGCTCTGGGTCAGGCTGCGGTGAAGAGAATGAAGAGATGATTTTAGTAGATATACATGTCATATACAATTGTTTTTACTTTCTGTGTGACAACAGGATATCTTAAAAACAGATCTCTGGATTTTAGTGAATTATTCAGCTTTGGGCTAAAAGACAAAGTATTACATTTTGGTAGTGATCCTGATGGTTTTGACCATTATCATTCTGGTATGTTATGAAATATGATTATGGTAAATATAAATATTTAATATGATAAAGCAATTTGCAATTATGCAATCAACAGCCAGCCGTCTATAAACCCTCAGTGGTCTTCTGGACTTAGCCAGTACAGTAATTAAACTGTCATATTGAAAGTGTTTGAATTAAAGGTCTGATTTTATTTCAGAATAGAGATTCTGGCACTGGGTGACCCCTCACCTCGCTGAAACCCAGTCCGCAGTGTCTCCTGTTCCGGCCGGACAGCTTGCCGTCCATGCCCTGCTGGTACTGCATCTCCAGCTGCTCGTTGATCTGCTTATCTTCCTGCCCTGCGGAGGAGACACCGGTCACAGCAGGCACACCCAGCCAATACAGGCCTATCCATGAATGGATAGATCTGCGCGGCGGATGTGTAGGGTGGAAGACGGGTTAATTGCATCGGGCATGAGGATGAGGCAGCATGGGTAAGTGGAAAAGGGAAAATAGTAGACGTGTCTTACACAAGCAGAACAAATACAGTATTTTACAAAAGCTAAATAAAGCAGCTTACCACTGCGGACGTGGGATGTCGATTTGTGGTCACCAATAACAAGGCGCCCAGTGTGTTCTTTCTGAAAAAGGGAAATAATCCCATTTTATATCAATTGGAACAACCTCTCTAAAAGTTATGGAGTCACACTGACAACTATGACACAGCTTTTATGCCTTATCTCTTTATGCTAAGCAGTACGAACCACAATTAAGTGAATTGGAAGTACAGTGATCAGCAGTACACAAAACAAACCTTGCCAGCGCCCATCAACCGTAAAAACTTCTGCTTCCTTTCATTGCTTCCCAGGTCAGCTGCCGCCCACTGGGTGGACCCATCCTGCCAAGGAAAGACACTGTTATCATGAGGACTCATACACTCAACAAGTGGCCATAACCATCAGAGCTATTCATCCCACTGTTACACAATCCGGTCAGATGAGTGGCACCCAGAAGGATCCTATAGTCTACTTGGAGGTATGTCTGATGTTGATTTTCAGAGTCATCTGTTGGAACTTTGTTGTCTACTCAGTGTCTAAGAGAGCCTTTTGTAAATATAAGTGAAGCAGTCAGACACACAGGGTCAAGAATTGACATGGGAAAGAATACCCTTAAGATGATCCCCTACGTCTGTGGAACTGCCAAATATTTGCTGGGGAAAGAGAGTACTTAAACCCACGGTAGGTGAAAAAGTCTGTAGCTTTTGGGTAAAAACGAAAGAAAACCTGTGCATAAAATAAAACAAGGAATATGGTTATACAATTTAGCAATCAACAGGTAAAAGATATATAGATAGATATATAGTTCCAGCACACTTGCCCCTTGGCAGATGATGTATTCTGGAGAAGTTAAGGGACCCATTTAACAAAACATTAAGGATGATTTGATCTTGCATACCTCAATGCATTCATTGGTTGTGCACAACAGATGTATTTAACGTAAAAAAACGTTGCTAAAACAATCAATTTCCGAACTAAACAGGATAGTGACTGTTACTATTGCGACAAGACATTTTAGGAACGGGCACGATTCAGGTCTGAAACATATTGTTGGTATTATTTATTTTTATTAGTGGTTATTTGTCTTCTTAATGCTAAATATTTACATTTGACTATATAACGTTTGTGTTACGTTTTCAGTCAACCTAAAAAGTGTTGTAACGTTAAACTTTGTCCGGCCTGCAAACAAAAACGTGCTCAGACTTCACGATAAAGCTGTTGAAGCCTGTTGTTAGCAAACGGGCTAACGTGAGGCTAACCGTAGCGAAGTAATTCGTAGCTTTCATTTACGGATCACGTTCAGTTTTTATTAATATACTCACTTCACTTGGAGACGCGGGTCGTTTTGTCCCATGCCTGTCTTCTGGACAACTCATTATGAACGAAAGCTTTAGTAAAATGTCAATGAAATGTCATGCCATCTAGCAAAGGCTAGCTGGTTTTGTCAACAATCCTTCGTGTCGCCACTTCCTGTTCGGTCCTCTTCTTCTTCGGTTGTGTTGAAGTTGGTTTTGTCGCCTCTCTGCTGCCACTCACCGGTGGATCGTGTCACATCAACCTCCATACAGACAACGGTTCATCAAATCTATTGAGAGAATCTTATTTACAAACCAGTTAACAATGCTGCCACCAGTTATATAGACTAGCTGATGTCCTTTTGAACGAGACGTGTGTTAAACTAACTAACTAACGATATGACGAACAAACACTAATTATTTTTTTGTGGGTGACAAAATATATAAATATATATTTATTTTATTCTGTATTGTAAAAAATTGTGCATGCTATATTTTTTATATCTATCATGTTTGCGCTGTCACCTTTGCAGCTGTATGCCCTGCAATTTCCCCATTGAGGGACAAATTAAGGTTAATCTTATCTTATCTGATTTTATTTTGACCAGACAAAATCTGAACATTTCCACAGTGAGGCCAACACAGTAATAAAAAAAGTGGTTACATTACAACGTCAAAGCACAGAGGAGTCCTCAGAAGTATCGAGGAAAAACAAGCACTCGTTGAAACCCACAATGAATCATTACAAAGAGATATTCTTGCATCATTCAGCATGTATAGGCAACTATTTAGGAACAATAAAAGGCCTAAAAAATGCTTTATTGGACTAATGTTTGACTGTTCTTGTCAAGAGGCATTTAAAAAAGGGGGTTGAAGGGAATTTAATCATCTGTGATTTACTTCAGAGAAATTAGCAATTCCATTTTTTTTATGGAACTAAAATGTGTTTTCTCAGAAGCTATACAGAGTCAGTGTGGTCTCAGAGTAATGCAAACGACTGCAACTAAATAGCTCTGATTCATCAGTCGATGATCAGGATGTAAAATTAAACAAATCTAGATATAGTTGATAATAATCAGTAGCATCCTAATTCTGGAATTTCGAAAGTATATTCCACTTGTCTGTGGCCTGTTCTCATAAAATGCGACATTTAGGGTCCTGGACGTGAATCCTCTAGCAGCGTGTCCTGCATTAAAACCGCCAAAAGGTGGCGTAAGAGTTAGTGTAATAAAGAAACATAAAGAAACAGCCCCGAGGCGCTCGCACCTCTGACAGGACGCTAAAACTCGATTTTAAACACACACACCGAGATATTAAGCGTTTGGGCCCCAAGTCGCTTTTAATAAGCTTGACACGTTTTGTCTGATTAATCAAACTGAGTTCAGACACTTTCCCGTAACACTGTCAATAAACTGCTTTCTTTTGTTCTTGAGCAAAATGACAAATAATTATCGGTTCAGAGAAGAAAAGAGGGGAAATGTTCCAAAAGAGATTCATCTAATCACAAACTGACTGTAAAATGTGTTTTTAATGGTAAACGAGCACTAGTCAGGCGTATCCCAATTACACATGCAACATATTCCAGCACACAGAAAAGCGTTTTACATTTATTTGGTTAAAATGTCCACAAACATTTTTTGGCAACTTTATTTGTGGTGATTTCTGACACAGAAAATGTTTGTCAGAGAAATGTGGCCACCGTTAAATAAAATAACGAATGTATTTAATTAAGTGTTCGTCAAGAGCAGGTGACCAGTAGGCCTAGGCGCGTGCACACACAAGCGCATGTAGCTAGGCTGAAAACACACACACACACACACACACACACACACACACACACAGATGAGCAGGAACAAGTTCAAAAGAGCAATAAGGGAGAAAAAGAAAACTGTTTTATATATTTAAATGAACAATGCACATAAAGAAATAGACAGAGACACACTGAGACAGATACGTAGAGAAAGAGAGAGAGAGGGGGAGAGGGAGAGAGAGGGAGAGAGAGGAGGGGTTATCCCGCCTCTGCCTCTCTGCCCGTCACTGCCCCGCACTCTCACTTAACCTCCACATTGTGCCGGACGGGAAATAACTTTAAATACTTTTTGAAACTAACCCTCCGATGACAGCTCCTCGGGCTCCGCAGCAGCTCTGACGGCGACGCATAAGTCTTTTATTTTGCCTTCTGGTTCTCGGCGGAGCGCAAACAGAGGAGTTACCAAAGTCCCCGACACGCTCCAGCGATGGTGACTTTACGCACGGGATTTGAAGGCAGTTTGAAGTGACTCCTGTTGTTTGGTCTCAACGCTGAAACTCTTCATCGTCGCGCATAAACATTCTTCAAGTTTGCCGGAAAGACGCGGCGAGTGACGAATAAGTGAATCCAGGTAAGAGAAGCCCTGTCGCGTGAGTGTGGACGGACGGACGGCACCGGGACCGTCCCTCGGCTTTTTATAAAGTCGGTGCGCACTCCGGATATCTGCTTCACAACAAACAGCGATGACAGCAGCAGATTCGGGGTGCACGAGTGTCTTTAAACCTGCAGTTGGACCGTGATTAGACTCGGTCGACCCTACATGACCTACATAAACCAACTTACACAACACTCTTTAAAAGTTCTGCATTAAGGTGTTATAGAAAGAAAAACAATTCTGTTGAGTAATTTTAAATTATTTTTTAAAATTATAATTTACTTAAAATGAGACCAATGCTCAAAAAAGTAAGTAAGTTTGAGATAAAACAATTATAATAACCACTATTTCCAGCTGACTGACCATTATTGTTCTTTGCGTATTAGTTGCACTCCATGCAGGCATGCAAAATATTAGAAATATTGGTTATATTTTCCCTTATAATAACTAACAGTGAGCTTACAATAACCTCTCAAAACCCATGCGGTTGTGACATGAGCCTCAAACCGAGCGACAGATTTATGAAAAACTTTGTGATAGTTGTGATTGTGCCTCACTTTCATCCTCCGAGACTCGTCTTGGAGCTGGTGATGGGGTGCTGGAAATTACAATTATACCATTCAGTCTGTGGTGCCTTCCAAACGCGTGTTGATTAAATATGCAACGTTAATTTCAGCCTGAAAAGATGCAACTATATTGTGCAGCAAAGCAGCTGAACTGCGTCCACCTCCCACTCCATCCCTGTCATGCACCATTAAGAGGAGCGGTTCAGCGGTTCTGCACCAGAACATTTCAAAACCTATTAAGAGTCATTCAGAAAGAGTTTGTGAAGCAAATAAAAAAATACTTTGCATAAAAGTGCGAGTATCAAATTAACAAAAGAGCTACTGAACTTTAATTTTAAAACACCTGATTAGAATTTAGTTCAAAGAAATCTGAGGGAGAATAACCGGTCAGACCACCTGGAGTCCGCGGGATGATCTACAAGTAGTTTCCTCTTCGGCCACACAGCGGTAGCCTTCTGTCCATAATCGTGAACGCCTCGCTCTCTGCGGGACAAGCTGTGGACCCTCGTGCGCGTCCCCGGCTGCGCTGCGCCACTCCACAGACGCACATTTCAGTCCGCAGCTAAATCGGTGGTGCCCCGTTTCCCCCCCTCTCTCATGCACTGGAATACAGCGGAGAGAAATAAACTGCAGAGGAGAGAAAAACGGGCGAAAGACGGGCGTCTTTAGGGCCCCCGTTAACCCCCCCCTCCCCCGGAGGTCACGGCTGCTGACCCTAGAAGAATGCGTGAGTCATAAATTAAAAATAGACCCGGAGCCTTAACGCGGATCCTTTGGGAGACAATACCAGGGGAAACAGGACTGTGTCCCAGCACGGAGAGAGAGCTGAGATATTAGTCTGTAAGTTTCTTCTTTTTCCCTCATACGTGACTTTCAGTGCGTTCTTTGTGTTGCGTGGTGAAATGCTAACTTTCTGGGAGATAAAATGTGTCAGTTGCACTTGTCAGTAGTGCAGCTTGATGGAGTGACAGTGTGAAGTTAACTGTGGGTGCGTGAACTTGAGCCGTGCGCGCAGGACAGTTTGTTATCCGGAGTGCAGAGTCTGCAGCTCGGACGCTGCAGCGCTGCCTCCTCTCCTCTTGTCCTGCAGTTCACCGGGAGGATGTGACAGGGGGTACAGGAGGACAAGGCGCACGACAACGGCCTGGAAAAGACCGATAGAGTCCCTTCAGGGTGTTCCCCGTGTTTAGAGCCACACTACACCTCTCAGATAAGCCGCTGCTTGCCTGCAGATAAGGAGCTTTTAGAGAAACAGAGCGGCACACACACACACACACACACACACACATATGTTTGATGAAAATGAGTTTGAATATTGTAAAGAGGAAACGCAAAGTCTGGGCAATCGATTATCTGATTTGTGAAGCTATTTAAACACATTCACCACTTTTTTTTTGAGTTTTGCGGTAAAGCGCAGTTTCCCAGCATCAGCTTGAATTGTTTGACGCATCCTCGTTTTTCTTTGCACATGAAATCCCTCCTTTATTCAGAGAAATAATTGCTCGGCTCGACGGATCCTTTGCCAGTGTGGACCTGCCCACACCGGCCTGCGCAGTAAATCACACTTTCCAACTAGTTGTTTAATTGTTTGGACACCGGCAGAACAATTTATAGACCCCCCCCCCCCCCCTTCTCTTGTAAGTGAGAGTGTCTGTCTGAAAAACAATCCCAGCAGGGGGGGTCGCTGAAGTTGATCTCCTATGACATTTTGTTTTGAGCAGGTGCTGCGGGTTGAAGTTCCCTCATAAGGTAAAGTGGCATTAGAGTGTCCAAATGGCAGACTTATATATAGGCTGCCAATTCAGCACATTGTCCCGGGCTGCATGGTTGTGCTCTCTCCGCTGTCTGAGGGAGACCTGCCCCCCCCCCACCACCTTCTTCTTCTTCGGTGGGGGTCCGCGCTGACAACAGGCGGACAAGCCTGAGCGCAGCGGCCGGCCACTGTGTGGTCCGTCCTGAGTCTGTCCGCAACGTGACATCGTTCTCACGAGCGGTGCGTAAAATGCGCCTCACTTCTGTGGCAAAATGTGAATAAATCTCCACCCGCGATATCAAATAAATTCAAACAATGTACACGATGACAATCATTTGTCTTGGTGAAACATTTGTTGATTTCTCAGGCTTCATTTTGTGCATTTGAAAAAATTAAATCCTATTCATTTGCTCAGTTTAATATAAAATACAACTTAATTCATGGGCCTGTTCATTTGATTACATTTTTCTGATTTGATACAGGCAATTTAGCTGTTGTTAAATATCACTACAAAACATTTATTTAAAACTACATTCCCCTCTGAAAATATCTATTTCAATTTCTTTTAATTGGCCTCCAATGTTAAGCCCTAAAAAATGTGCACAGTGATGTTAATGCAAGGCCAACCTGCAGGATCTAGTTTTCATACTTAGAAATCTATCCATCGCTGGCACGTTATTCTAACATGCCACATACATGTCTGGGACTGTGAGGGGCCTTTTCCTCTGGTGTGGCAGAGAGAGGGTGCAAGCAGTTGGAAAAGACTAAAGATTAAGAGATTTGTAGGCTGAGAGAGAGACAGTGAGATGGGGGGAGAGACTGAACGGAGGAGGGGAAGGATTGCTCTGAATTCTGAGATTGTGACTGTGAGTTTGCCATCTATTAGACATTCACGACACCCTCATATGCAAAATGAAGTCTAAGGTAAATCCACTTTTAAGATGCACGATAAAGTTTAACCCCTGCAGCAGTACTGTTATTTTATTTACCCTGTCTATTGAGCTAAACGTCAATCTTCTCTCTGACCACGGTGGTGCACATTCAAGCGTTTCCACATGTTGTTGGTATTTTAGTTTGGAGGATGAGATGTCGTTCACCTTCATCGGAAAACTGTCGCTCCACCATTTTAAGCTTGTGGCCAATCTGGAGAGCCCTAATTATTTGTTGTCGGGCTCTTTGAAAAAGACACCAGCCCCCAAATTGGACATGTGTTGTACAAACACAAATTAAACATTTAGCCCTAAGTATTTCTCCCTGGGTCCTAAGTGCATATTAGTCAGGCTATACTTATCTCTGGCCCCACGGCACACCCAAATTGCAGTGTTGCTGCAGAAAAAGAAAGGTTGAGGCCCCGGAGAATGAGCACTTGAAGCACGCTGGCAGATGCTCATAAGTTTCTCAACCACGATGCAAGCTTAGGTGTGTGTGTACGTACAGTTTGTGCCCGTGTGCTTGTATGAATGTGTGTGTGTGTTTATGGATGTTTGCATCTTTTGTGTTTTTTGTGATTGTCGACACAAACAGATCTGTCAGATGTTCCTCTGTGTGTGACTAAGTGTGCTCGTGTGCATTTTGACATTTTATCCAAGTGTGTTGGAGTGTGTGTGTGTGTGTGTGTGTGTGTGGGTGTGGGTGTGTGTGGGTGTGGGTGTGGGTGTGTGCCCACCTGCGTGCATGTATGCATGCATGACCTTGTGCACAGTTAAGTATGTATGTTATAAAGCATCTCTCTATGTGTCATGTGTGTCTATATTTGGTGGCTGTTCTGCCTGCATGTATGTACGTTGTAGACTGTGTGTGTGTGTGTGTGTGTGTGTGTGTGTGTTGTGAACGTGTGAGTGTGTGTGTGTGTCCCGCTGGGTGGGCGTGTTTCTCTGTGGATCCCTCCTCTGTTCTCCACCACCACATAACCTTGGAAACAGCTTCCTCGTTTCTTCCCTGAGCTGAGAATGACGAGGGGCCGCGTTCATTCTCTCTCCTCTCCTCTCCTTCAATGCTCGGGGTAACCTTTCCTTTCTGCCGCTGGTTCTCCAGCACCTGCTCCCCGCCATCCAATTACAAAGCTCAGAATAAGAGCTTACCTGACACACCAGCTCCTAAGAACAACAGCATTTCCCTCCACACAGACACTCGCTTACTCCTTCCTCTTCATTTCTCATCTTTACATACAGTCTTTAGGCAACATGGCTGCTGAGTGTCCTGATCAGCTCAGGTTTGTGAAGTTCCCCGGCTGCCTCGGCTCTTTTCTCTCTCTGCCTCTTTTTCTTTTCTTTAGAATTCAAGGTGTGTGTCACCATCGTCTGATGACTGCAACATTAACAATGGCTATTATGTACCTGCAAAGGACTGAGTAAGATTTATAAAACGTATGGTTTACACAAGAGTCTTTGACAAATGAGTGCTGCACTGTTAACACAGTCACAAAGCTGGCTTCCCGCCTGGAGAGAAAAATAACAGGCGGTGGCTTAAATCCACATTAAACTGAAACCACTTTCATTTCTTTTTCTTATATTGTGATTATCGTTGATGAACGCTGTCTGCGATGTTGTTGTGTTTCTGTTTTCCTGTTTGTTTTGCTGTTTTTTGATTTGTGAACAACTTGGCATGGCAAACCGCAGCGTCTCTCCAGCTCTCTCACTTTTTCTCTAGTGGGAAAAACACTCCCCGTCGCACCGTCCAGCAGCTCATCACAGAGGGCCGCTGTTTGTTTGGGTTGTTCAACGTCATTTTTGGAAACATTTTTAGGAGCTCAGCCAAAGTAACATGAAATAATTCCTGGAATGCGCCGGACAACTCTGACTCATTATTTATGCACATACAAGGAATCTTCCTTTATGTGCTTTTGGGAAGCCAGGTCAAGGTTATTTCTTCAGTCATTTTGTAAAGAAAAACTAAATGATGAGCAGCAAAATGACTTTTGCTTTGTCTTCTAAGTGCTTCCTCTGAGCCAATATTTCAAGCACACTCGGAAAGCTGTTCCCCCTAAAAGAAACGTCCTTTCTATCAGCTTGTAGTGGAATAAAGAGTTAAGATGCTTTGTGAAACAGAACGCAGTTTCTTAGAGATCAGAGAGTGAAAGTTAAAGTGGAGAAAAGGTCAAATGTGGACAAACTTTCTGAAAACCTCCAAACAGTTGAAGAATTTTTAACTTCCAAGTTAAACATCCACCTCGTGAACAATATGACAGAAAGTTGAAAGATGAAGGTATTGTGTTTAAAATAAAAATGAAATTAAAGAAAGAAATTAGATTCTCTGATCTGAATGCTGATTGTTGACCTTTCTCGAATTATTTCCCCTCCAAAGAAACATAAAGCATTAGAAGGAAAAACCCAACAACCCCAAAAACTAAACTTTTTAGATTCTCTGATGTTTCTTGCTAAATAGATTAGACTTGCAAGTTATAATTCATTGCTGCTTGGTCATGGAAATCCCATCATTGTAACTTTATTGTTTCACTTTAAGGAGGCCGAATCATTGTAAAAAGACATAATTCAGACTGTTGCACTTGACGGGCGTCTAAGCTTCGCCAGGAGCAGCGGCCAAAAGTTAATGCAAAGGGAGGCCTGGAAAAATGTCCAGGACAGTTGATTCTTTGCTAATTTGTGGACATAAATAACAAGATTAAAGTGTTGTGGTCGGCCTCTTGGTTTCAGCCAATCAAACTGCAGACTTTTGGAATTTCTAACTACGCTATAGGATGACCAGGTGACTGACACTGGTGCTCAAGTGGCTCTTTATCTGTCAGTCAGTAGTCGTGGCCTTGGATTGCAGCAGCAGCAGCAGCTGCTTTGGCAATTACACTGCTCCTGATGATTTTACAGAAAAAGGAAATCACATGCGAGCATGTCTGCATGTCCAGGAACCTCTTTCCTCCTTCTTCCACTTTACTTCTGTCTCTCCCTCTTTTTCTGTCGGCCTTTCTTCAAATGGTGACGAATCGTTTTGTTCCTTTACAGAAAAGTTTGAGACGTTAATTATTCTGTCTTAAGTAAATGCCTTAAGGTGACTCCTAACTTTAAAAACAACCTGCAGTGTGCTCAACATAATGCGAGGAGTCAATATGGGAAAGTGGGTGTCGTTGGCAAACGTCTCCTGGTTTGGTTGATCCTGTTTAAGAACCAGATGGGTGGGGTTTGATATGTAATACAATGCAAGTGCCTGAAAGTTTTGAAGATACATTTACTCATCTTTTGTGTGATTGACAGCCAAGCTGACTTTGTCTGTAATGACGTGACACACATTAACCCCACCCCTCTGGCACTCCCTGCAGGTTAGAACAAACAAAAGACATAATTTGCTCTACATTTTGATGAAAGTCTGTTGTTAATGTCGCACGAATCACTTTCAGGTGCTATGCCTGTGAATTTGACTGCAGTCTCTCACTTTATCCTCTGTTGACAATAGTTTGTAATAGTTAATAGTTAGTTTAATAGTTTTAAGGGTTGTTTCCAGAGCCGCTGTAGTAAGGATGAAATGTTTATGTCTCCTGTGCTGCTCTGAGACCATTTGGAGGGAGCCGCTGAAAGTGGCAACCGCTGCTTGGACCGACAAATCAGAACCACACGTTACAGTGTGTACACACACACACACACACACACACACACACACACACTATATGCAAACAAACACATGCATTCCAAGGCATACAACACATTTCATGACACATGAAAACCGAGCAGGATGTACAGTCACATGTAGGTTGCTGTCTTAACTTCTCCTGCACTCCACTACTTAACTCCAAAAGGGGGAAATCTTTTGCTTTCTATAAACAACCTGATATTGGTGCATTGTGAAAACAAGGTTGGGTGGTAATTGGAAGTATTTGGAAGATATAAAGGCCTGGATAGGAAAAAGCGAGTCTGTATGACAACTGTGTGTATCATGTTTTGTTCCAATAAAAGAAAAAACAACTTGCCAAAGTACTATTTAAAGGGGTAGTCCAACAACTTAGTGTTGCAGCTGTACAGAACAAATTGTCCCAGTATCTAAATAAAGTGCACTGGAACTTTTTTGGAAGGCTCTTTTTCAGGAATCTTTGGTTATTTGCAGAACCAAGTTCATTGTTCTCACCTGACCAAACAGTGAGATCGATGAATAATCACTTCAGAGCTGAAACAACTGCAAACAAGCCGGGTGTGATTGTACTCCTTGTGCTCATGTTTACATTGCTTTCAGAGATTCTGCTCCTCCCTTTGTAGAAACGTCACACTCCTGTAAAAGCAGGCCGTCTAACCTTCACTTGACCACTCGCAGTGGTTTGGAGTAATGGGGCGTGGCAGCAGGGTTCGGGGTGCGAGGCCTCCGAAACGACCCTGTGGTGAAGTAGCGAGGGCCAAGATGATGTGGTCCCACCCATTGAAGCCCAAATCCAACTGGTCGTCGGCCAGCTTCTCTACGCAGGGCGTTGCCATGGTTTCCAGGCCGTAAAGAAGTCTTTAATCGAGCCGTTGTCATCATGAGATGGTGGTGAGTGTTTGGGCTCGCAGTGGAGAGATAGAGGCAACAGAGAAAAAAGAGAGAGAGAGAGGGAGGCTGGAATAGAAATGGAGCGTTTGACGGACAGCTCTTAAAGCAGCCCGTCTTTGTGAGATACACACAGCAGGGTCAGTCCTTGTGCTCCCAGGGCTGCATAGCGCCTGGAAACATATTCATAAAGGACATGCTCCTGACACGCTCCTGTCTCATGCCTATTTGTATGTGGTATGCTGTGTTTTGTACATGCTGTTGGATTAACAGAAGTGTGGAGTGCGTTGTTCAGTGGCGCTGGCTCGGGTATCGAGCTGACTGGACTCAGACCTCAGGTTTCCGCCACGTAATCCAACACACTTCAGATGGTTTGGCATCATCGTGGCCTCCTGACATTTGTGCCACCAGAATACACAAGATACAGTTAATGGTAAAGATAGCAGCACTGTGCATGTGTGTGTGTGTGAGGAGAGAGGCTCCTCATGGGATCCACCTGTTGGGCTTTTTTGTGCGTCTAATGTTTAACGCATGTCTGGAAACAACCAATCAGATCAATTGTACTACTGTATTGTTAGAGGTAGTTCATTTGTCTTGGCTCAGCGCTGGTGTGTAACCAAATAAAATGGCCCTTTGCCCCAGTCCCTCAGGTCGATGGTTCCCTGTTGGAGGGCCTGCTGTTGCTGGAGGGAAAATCGCTGCCTCAGCAAGCTGTTTAGTCTCATTCTCAAGGAGCTTACACTGTGTCTCCCTGTTTAATATGGGAAACATACGTAGGCTGGCCTGTGATGTCAATTGTTATTGCTGGAGGCCTGCTATAGGAAAAATCTAATTTGCCTTTGTAAAGCACTGTAGTGAAAAGGAGCTTATGTCATAAAGACTCTATTGTGGCTGCATCACTTTGACCCATAAATTGTGGATTTCACGTGTGTTTTCCTCACATTTGTGCAGGTTTCAATGAACAATGGTTTCGGCGCCTGTTTGTTCATGGTGCACACAAAAGGGGAGTTAAGCGGCTGCCTTTTGTGCAGGAGATTTATGAATGAGAGCTGCTATTGTAGCTGCCATAAATGATTACATAGTTCTTCTGCCTGCCTCTCTTTGATTTTATGTGCTCTTTGTCATTGTGCAACTCCCTGACTTTTGCTGGTAGAGGATATGGTACAAGATAATAATGGCGATGATGGAGGAAGTCATGGCGTGTATCAGCTTGAAGAGAACAAAACAAACGACCAATTGGACGTAACCCAAACACTTGCATTTGAAAAGAATTGTCTTTGGAGACTTGCTCGACTTATACAAATGGACCCAATTGATGGTTATAATAACATTTTCAACAACACAAAATCTGCTCATAGTGCAGTACAGTTCCAACCATAGAGCTGTGTCTGTGGCCCACAGGGCTTCACTCGAACATTTCCGGCTGCAAATGTGTGCAAATGTGTCAGTGCTGCGTAAAATGTAATACATCAACTTTCCTTGGATTATTTAAGATTAAAAATAACGACCCTTTCATGATAAACAACTCGAAATTGAGATGGGACATAAAATGTGAGTAACATCATAGAAAGCCAAGGCCTGATAAAGGCAGCTTAGTGGAAATCAGATCAATAACTGTTAACCATGTAATCACTCTCTCAGACTGAATCCCACTGACCTCTAGCAGGCAAGAAGTCTGTTTCAGTCACGGACAGAGCAACACCAATGCACTAATATAAAAAGGAAGGAGTGGAAAATTGAAGTAAAGGAAAAAGTCTTGATCCTCAATGAATGTTTGCGTCACGCTAAAGGTTTCTATAAAGTGAAATATGTGCATTAATTCTATAGAATAACATGTCACCACTGAGCATCGAGTCAGTGGGGGCGAGTTGGGGTCTGGCAGATGAGATAAAATGTGTGTTTGATTCCTCTTATGAATACAAATTGCAGACGTACGGGGGAGGAGAAAATTGAAATAAAACATTTGATATTTATTTCCACCACAGTTTTTTTAACCACTCCTGACGACCACCTCCTTCATCTCAGCAAGCCTCCCCTCACATTCAGCTTTTCGCGTTTTACGGAGCAGCAGATTTGTGCGCTGTCGTCTAAATCATTTCCCTCTCTCGCAGATTGCTCCCTGCTGGAATATTGGCCTGACAGCCGTTTTTTTTTTCCTTTCTTCCCTCTGCTTCCCCAGTGGACTCATTTACATTTATGCACGCAGCAATTAATTACAGGCTGGCGCTGGCCTTGTAAATTAGAGGGAGCCGAGGTCGCCCTCATTATTGCCCCTGACAGTTAAAGCCTTGTTTGGGTCTTGACAAGGTTGACTTCAGGCTGGGACAGTGGAGGCTTAGCAGTGTTTGGCTGATCTTCATACATCTGATATCACTTTGCAGCAAATGAAGAAAATGTACTTTCCTGATGAATATGTTATTTTGGTCATTCTTTTTAAAATAGTTTTGCAACCTTAATGTTGGATATACCAGATACCTTTTTTTTTGTTGCAGGCATGTGTCATCATTCCAGGTCTTGTGTTTTGTCTTTAGTGTAATGCCTTCTGAGTGTCTTAGGGGTCTTTCATCCAAATACTTGTGGAGGGGTTTTTCTTTCGACCCAGGAGTCAGGCAGGAGACTTCTCACGGTATTGGCCTTTTCATGCGAAGACGCTCCAACTTTTTCGGCTCCTTCCCTCACAAGGCCCTCTTTTCTTCTCTGTCACGCAGCGATGTGTTTGTGCATACCTTACCAGCTTGACAAAAGAAGGGAGAGATCCTATTCACTTCTGCCTTTGACATTCACCTCTTGTTTTTACAATCTTTCCAAGGCGCGCTGTTTGCACAGTGGAACAGGCTTTGTCTTGAAGAAGCGGGACAATGGTGAGCTCTCCTAGGGGTGGTGAGCCGAGGGGCGAGGTTTAGATGTATGTGCTGGCGCTTGCCCCTACCCCTACCAACCCTCCCTCTCCCTCTTACTTTAGCAATATTTCATGTTACCAGCAACTCCGGAGAGAATGCATAGTGTCACTTAAGCCTCTGTAATGTTCACCTAGGTCTTTAGTGAAGGGAACACAAAGGCTTTTTCACTCATGCAAACATCCCCTGCCCTCGTTCCACTTATTAAAGGTATTCTGAGTAGCAGTTTGCCCACCCACGTGCATATCTGCAACCTTGTCTTTTCTTATCAACACACAACCACAAAACATTTATATTGAAACATGATCTTTCCCCCAACCAAAGCAACTGCTTTAGCAGGCTAATCCGAACCACACATGGGATCAAAGTCCTGCAAGGTCCTGCTACACGCAACCAATCAACCCCCCTCCGACTTCTGTCCAGTATAAAGGGGTCAGTATCCTTCAACCCGAGTATGCTTGTTGGATCATCAACAATGTGTGAAAACCCCACTTCCCACATCTTTACAACATCAAAATGGGGAGGGATTACGTCCAAAACCTTTTGAAACTTTCCGAAACTGACCAACTTCGCTCACTTGACACAGAGATTGAGCAGGTGTGTGGAGGTGAGAAAGCAGGCAGAGTGTGAACTTCATTGTCAAGCTCACGTTTAGCATTCTTCACACAACTACTCCTGTCCCTTTGCATGTATACCAACAAGTGCAACACCATGCATGCCTTTGGGAAAAGATTGTCTGAAAGAGTTCGCCTTTGAACCCATTTGAACGATTATCACGTCTAGCTAAACTCTTTTGCCTTCAAACGTGGTTGGAAGACACATCGTACGGACTACATCCATCCATCCATCCATTTTCTTCCGCTAATGTGAAGGTTCAGTGGATCTCCTCTGAACTCACCCTGGATGTCTGAGCCCAATCTCTAAGGGTGAGCCCAGCCACCCGAACTATTTTGTTTCAAATCTAACCAGGTTTTGAAAAAAGCATTGCCAGTGAATGTAACCAAGACAGAAATGAAATGTTCTCAAAAACACATTTTGTAGGAAATATGATTAATAATTGTCAGTTCTGAGTCTTAAAGCGTGAGCTAAAACACTAGATCTAGTTTAAAACCTCAGAAGTCTCATGTTTGGCAATCTATCGGTCACAGTTTCAAAGTGTGAAATGCAGTCAAAGAATAGCTCAGTGGTAATAAGAAGATAAGTTGCTTGCTTGCAGCTCTCGAAAGAAAACACAGCGAAATAACAACAGACACGAGGCCTGTACAAGAAAGCCTGAGAGTCAGTGTGTGCTATAAGCTCAGCATTTATGGGTCAAGTGAAATTCATTCTGATTAAATTGCCCGTATGATTTGTTGGAACCATACTCCGTTTGCTATGATGCCGACATGGAAGTGGCAGCCCAGAGCCTCATGTGGTGCTAAGCTCATTGAGAGAGCTTCTGTCTCATAGAGTTCCATTGTTCTTTCTCCAGTGTGCCCGTGTCGGCACAAGTGGCATTGACAGCTGCAACACGACTACATTTGGGACTGTGCATATTTTGTTGCGTGAATGCGTGCATTCATTGTGCAGGTGCAGGCATCGCACTCAATATAATACAGTGTATGTCCTTGCTGTGCACCATATCTCTAACATCTCTTGTTACTATCTGTAATACTATGATGTCACAGCTTTGCATTTGCTGAAAGCTTTTGCCTTTTGCTGCTCTTAAGTTTCTTTTCCAGACAGGTGCTTTTTTGCTGCTGGCTCGGTGGTAGGGTAACATGCAATTTTACAGCTGTTGGACAGTGGGCCAAAAAGGTAGCTGTTACTTCCTGCAGTTGTCAGGAGGAGCCTGAAATGGCTTTATAGCCTGAGTCTCTTATGTCAGCTACCCCCTCAGAGGTAGATGGGAAGAGCAATGGTTGGGACTGGGAGTGTAGGACGGCTCAAACAATAGAGGGAGGTGGAAAAATGCATAAAAATAAACATAATGTTCTTTAAGGAGTGTGTATGCAAAGGAGAAAAAGCAAAACACTACTACAACACTAAAGCAAGAAGAAAAAGCGAGTGTCAGCTTATATGTGTCTGTTTGAGTGCTGACTGGTTCCAGTGATCGATGATGTAGTTTATCCAGAACTGTGTTTTACTCTCCAGGTCTGTGAAATCCATTTGTACTAGGGCCAGGTATTATTGCTCATAATTTAAATCATGCTATTAGTACCTCACAGTTCAGCGGCACTAGTATGGGGAAGATGTTTTTTTGTATCACCTGCAAAATAGTATACATTGATAACTATTAAGTTAAGGAACTGTGTTTCACAATTATACATTTAAAAAGTACTTACATGCGTACTGTGATCATATTTACAGCTTACTTTGTTGCTACAGTTTTGAATAATTTATAAAAATAAAAAATAATAGCACAACATTATCATGTTGCGATAATATGATTCCACTTAAAGACGAAAGATGACAGTAATGAATTGTAGCTCGACCTTACTTTAACCTCAAATGCACGGATGCAGCAGCTCACAGAGGGTTGACATGCACATGTAGGAGCTTGAAAATCTACAGGGGCAGGTATTGAATTCTATATTCATGAACTCTCCTCACCCTCAACTGCAATATTCTTCATCTCCTGCAGGCACTGTTAGTTACAATAACTGATATAACATGTCTTATTTAAGGTTGTGTCAGGCTCATCTACCCTGCACCACACCTTCATTCTACACATTAAGTAGAATCGCACTTTACAAATACAGTAGTGTATGTACAGTAGTCACATGCTGTATATGTACTTGTCAGTATGTGCAGAAAAGCATGGGCTTTTGTGCAGAATTGATGCATGTTAGTGTGAATGTGAGTGTATGCCTGCACACAAGGCTGTTGCTCAATATGTGTATGTGTGTGTGTGTGTGAGCACAACTCTCCTCTACTGGGCAGCCAGCTGTCTCTCTGATTACCCAGCATCCTCCAGGTGTCAGATCTGCCATCTGCAGATGAGTGGCAGGGTGTGTGGAGCGGAGGAATGGAGGAGGGGGGGTGGGGTAAAAGAAAAAGGAGGGGAAATAGAATAACTGGTTCAGCAGACATCTGGAACGTGTTCAGACGGGTCATCGAGAGTCGCAGAGTGTGAACGGCGCTCAGGGGATTCCAGCTCGTAGCGTTTGATTGAAAAGGTGGCTTTTAGAGTCTTTGGCTTTTCAACTTTTGTCGGGCAATACTGCTTCTTGTACAAAAAAAAGTTGCATCTTACAAGGATGTTTCACACAAGTGTGTTTGTCATCATTAGTATTATTACAAGAACTTCTTAGTGCACAAGCCTTTGAGTTGTTCGGATCAAAATTGCCCTTAATTGTGCCCCAAGAGAAAACAAATGCATCCAAGAAAGAATCATTTGGGTGATTGAAGACATGAATAAAAGATCACACATGCCCAGTGTTTGCTTTTTTCTTCATTGTTCTCAATTAGCCTCAAAATGTGGAATCAAAGGCGCATTTGTGTTGCGCTCTTTGTACAACTTAAATGCTATGTTAAGGCGCTGTCATGAAGAATTGTGTTTAGAGAAATGCTGCTGTGGTGGTTTTTGTTGTCTGTCTGTGTGAACACAGCCTCTCTCTCTCTCTTTAACTCTCTCTTATCCAGTTCAGTTCTTTCTTTAATTAGCGGCCTCCCACTCTCAATTAAGACTAGCTCCCATACTCTCTCAATTTGGGGCCCTCTCAGAGCGGTTCCGTCCTGAACTAGAACCTTCAAAGCACTCTGCCGGCCGTTTGACCTCTTTGATGTTATTATTTGTTTTCTATGACCCCTGGTTTAGCAAATGGCTGTTTGTAGTGTGTGTCTGTGTGCATGTGAGGCTATAATAAGGATGACCCCAGGTTGGCTCTCAGAGTGGCCTGTTTAAGCCTGACGAGAATGATTTCTCTCATTGGAATCAATTTTTGAAAGAAAATATCGGGCATCAGTAACCGTATTAAGACTGATTGCGGACAGATTTTTTCCGACTTCAAAGCCACATACAAGAATCACGCTGCTTGTCGTTTGTTAGACCTTGCGCGGCTGAGTGTGTGCCGTTGTTTGTGCAGTGAAAGTGGTGTGTGAGAAATACACTGATCCTCTGTTGGCTCTGCCGTGGACTTCACACAGGACCTCTGTTCTGTCTTGAACATCCACCATGCAGGGACCTCAGGTGGGTCGAGAGGGCATTCACTGGGCTCCAAAAACACTTTCCAATTCAAATTTTCATACCCTTGTCAGACCTCAATTTGTTGGTGGGATGTGAAGAATTTGGTCAGTGTTCATTATAATGTATCCTGAGTCCTACGGCAGCACACTCCTCCTTTAAACGGTTGGTTCACCCAAATTATAAATAAAAATGTTCTCACTTACCTCTTGTGGTATGTAGCTTTTAAGACCGTTTTTGTTTTACTTGCCTTTAAGATGTTTGTCTCTGAGTTTTATGCCTCCATCCAGAAACAATGTCACCTGCTATTTCTTTGGTGGAAGGTAGTTATAATTAAAACTGTGACTGAAAAATCTAATTTCATCTCAGCAACCTGGAAAAATGTATTAAAACTATCTATATGACCTATTTGAGTGAAATAAATATTTACTGATGGTGATGATGACAAACATACCACATAAAAGCTGGTGTTAAAGAAACATGGTGATAATCACTTTCTTTTGTTTCCCTCTTTTTCAGGTGACGTTCATGAATTTTAAAATCATCCACAAGTGAGAAGAGGGTGTTGGAGTTGAAGTCTCTTATTTCTGTAAGTTTCCCTAATTGACTGATACAAATGATTTTAATGCACTGTTACACTCCCAGCTCACGAATGCTAGTGTGCCACCGTTTGGCACTTTGGATAATTGCTTCCACCAAATGGCAGATAATAAGCTTTCATAGAGACACACATCATTGTTTCTTTGAAGTGGAACCGAGCAACTCTTGCTGGTGTTTGAACACACCACGTTTTGCACCAGTGGTTGTGTTAGCAGAGCAGCACGCAAAGTCTAGTGAGTGTGTGTGTGTGTGTGTGCGTGTGTGTGAGTGCTTGCAAGTAATACTGTAGCTGACTCTGTGCATGTCCACAACCTCTCTCCCCTCCATCGGCACATACAGAACGCTTTTGATTTGTTTCACAGCAAATGCAGACCTCCACTCCGGTAAGTATTCTGCCCTGTTCGCCCTCAATAGCTGCTTTCACGTGGGTGAAGAAAGGGGTCTTTTAAAGACTCCCGCAGCCATCACTCCAGGAGCCTTTCAGCGCAGAGACCTACAGTATGCCTTTTAATGGACTTTCACTCTGTGAGCAATAAAGATTATATCTGGAGTCAAATAGTGCTGTAGGTAACACTAGACCAAATTAAGCTGGTGAGGTCGCGGTGGCCGATCTCGACGGTTTCAGGCAGCGGAGGCGGGAGACATATGAAATGCACAGATGGGAGAGGTTGGAGAAAAGAGTGATCTGACCATCTGGCTAATCCCCCTGTTTAAGAATACTTATTAAGGCCCTCTCTAGTGGCCCTTGAGCCGTGTCACTGCTAGGTCAACAAGTGGCCTGTTTGATTCTCACCGGCAACTCGGCCGCAGAGTGGACAGACAGGCTTCAGGGTTTTGTTGTGGGTAATAATCTGCGTCCTGCTGCTTGATCGGGGAGTTTAATTTCGAAAATTTGATTTATGGCTCGTGTAAACCGTCACCGTGTAAACGGTCCTGAGTCACAAGCTAAAGTTATGGTTCCCACCTTGGGGGTTGAGACCCCATTAAGGAGTCACAAGATAAATCTGAGGAGTCGGTGATGATTAACAGGAAAAATACATTTCTGTTGCTTCATTTTGTCAGACTTTTTAAAACATTTCAACTTTTCTTTTTACATTTCTTTCCTCTTAAAAGCATTTAAAAACTGAGATGGAAGAATCCTTCTTGTTGAAGGCAATGCAACCTTAAGCCAGTAGACAAACTGTAGCTTTGTGTTGGGGGTTCACAAGTAAAAAATGGAGAGCACTGCTGATGTAGAGCAACTAACTGGCACAACGTCTGGTGACGGATATTTTTTGATGCTTTGGAAAATAATTTTTTAAGTCTTAAGACAGTTTAAATGAAATTAAATAATGCAAACATCACAGCAATTAATACAGGCCTCATTTCCTCTGCCTAATTGCACTGCGTTTGAAGACAGGAATTGTGTCATGATTGGGGAAAACCGGACCACTTAGGCCCACTTTTAATTCCATTCAACGACCTTAATTTCATAAGTTCATCTGGAAACTTGAAATCACATTATTGTGTCTTTTAACATGCAGTTGCTTTTCAAATTTAATTACATGGCGGTAAGATGACAAGTGGGCCCTCCTAACAAAATTACACTCTTTATACGGTACCGATCATGTCGTGACAGCAACAGTTTATGGTATCTTTGTTTTATTACACTTTGGGAGGAAGAGGGGGCTGTGTGTCGGGGGCCATGGCCTTGACTTCTACTCTACAAACTGCATCTAATGGCTTTGATCAGACAAACTGGGGTGTGTCCATGACTAATGTTTTAGATGATCTGACATCAGCCAGGCAGTTTACATCTTAAAACAGGTTCATATTAGTTGCAGTGCGTTTGCCTTGAGAGCGTGGAGAACTAAATCAAGATTTTCATTTCTGCATCCAAAATCTGTTCAGCGAACATCAGCAGAATAAGAACTCAATTCACACAATGTTTTACTCCAGCATGGCATGTATAGATACAGGAATGTGAATCTCAGATATATGTGCTTAACCTGCAAAAGTCCTAAACACAGCTGTAAGTAGCAGAGAGAAAGACTTTGAGAAAAGACTTCAGCCCCTTCATACATCATGACAGGACATGTGCAGAGCTCCGGTGTCACACATGGTTGCTGTAATGTCAGTCATTTGAAAAGAGTTAGAAAAGCAGCTGTTGGGATGATTTGTGGTAAGCTAATGAGCTAATGAACTCACTGAGGTTACCTGTTAGGCTTGCCCAAAAACAATGTCCTTCTCTGCTTTTTCCTTCAGCTTTCTATGTGAACGTCACTGCGCTACAGTGTAAGACTAATCAGCGCTGCTAATGGGCAGCGTCTAACGAAGTTTAGTGTCGTTTCTCAGTACTTAACCTTATGTTAACAGTGAGCTATTATGTCCTCTTGAGCTAGGACATTTAGATAATTGATCTGATTTGTCCACACATATGAAATGTCCACTTAGGTCTAAAGTGAACAGAATGCCTTGCAGCGAACTCCGTTTAGCGATAGGAAAAGAGAAGTGAACTGGAGCGATCTGCTTCACGTCAGCACATTTGTTCATGCGTGCCAGCTCACCAGCACATGTGCAACAAGTACATGTTTGTGTGTTATGAATTCAGTTGTTTATCAGGCTGCGTCTGTGTCAATTTATTTGTGTTTGTGCTTGCATGCATGTTTGTGTTTTGCACACTCATGCCTCATCAACATCCCGTCTGAGGCCCATCTGGTTTGCTTTGAAGAGGCTCGTGGAGCTGCAGCGGCCAGGGCTTTAAGGCAGGGCCGGGCCAGCAGCGGTTCCTCCCCACTTACACATTAATCCACGGAGCGAGGCCCTCTGCCAGTAACAGTATAGACCGCCGCTCGTGGCTACTTCCCAAACCACCCAAGCTCATACCCCACTTTCTCTCTTCTATTGCCCTTGAAATGGGGCCTGCTTTAAATATTATCTCCCCCTGTGCTTTATCCCTCCGTTTATCCCTAAGTCGGCAGAGAGAAGAAAGGAGCCGTGGGGCTGAGTCACTTTTTCCCCTCTCTTCTCCTCTCTCCAAAAGCGCAGGCAGCGACAGCGGCTTCCTGGAGATGAGCGCTTTTGTCTGTTGTGTGACCGCTGTGGTTTTAGGCAGATCCTCCTCTGATGAGGTAATGCGCAGGCTAGATGAGGAAGCAGAGTGAGAAAGGAGGGAGGTGAAGGAGGGGAGCAGCCTGAAGATGGATCTATATTTTAACCTTTGATTTATGCAGAGAAAGGGAACTCTGTGGGAATACATACACATAGAGGCCCCAGCACACAGTCATGTCTACTTGGAGGTGGCCAGTGCTGCTGGCATCTGACGAGGGGCTTCTCAGCAGCTGAGGGAGGAGAAAGCTTTTTTCCTTTATGTAAAGATTTTCCAAGGTGATCTTGTTTTCTGACCAGAAACCATTTTAGTGAGAAGAAATTATACACTTCCAGGAAATTATGCTGTCAGTGACTTGTTGGCAGGTGAGAAGACGGAAGGTGCGCCCATCCCTGTTTATAACATGTTGCTCTTAGAGATTAGTCGACATGCTTAGATAAAATAGATAACATACATAAATACTAAAGTTTCATTTATTCTACCATCAAGAGGTGTCAGCCGGCATGTCACGGGACATTCATTATGTAAAGTGTACAGTTGTTGAATGTAAGCCAGCACATTTTGAGTATTTGCAACAAGCGTTTCTTACATGCGTTTTATTCTGTAAGGTCGCAAATGCCCTGTAATGTGTAGCACAGCTGCATCCAGGATTGTTCCTAAAGACACATACGTGGTGAGAGTGGGCAGATCCACTCGACTTGATGTGAGCGTGATAGCGGTTGATTTATGGACATACGTTACGGACCAGATTATCAGAATGATTAGGAGACATCCTGAGGTCAGTTTCCCCTCCTCCGCCTGCTCTCTCTTTATACCTCCAGTGGTCTATTAACAGGACGTAAAACCATTTTCCCAACACGGCAACTTTTGGCTAAAGCATTAACCTTCTGAAAGAAATGGCTGGAGACTTCAGCGCTGGTGCAGCTGCTTCAGAAAAAGCACGACACACACACACACACACACACACACACGGGGAGAGAACGGTAGAACACGGGGAATTGGCGAAACTGAAAGTGGAGAAGAATGGGGAAAATGCTGAGGTCTTTTTTCAGGAAGGTAACTTGTCTTGTGCAACCTACTGTGATGGCAATGTGCTTTTGTTTGTTTTGTTCTGTGCTTTAAAAATAGTTAAGCACAGAACTCCTTTTTGATGCACTTTCATTAGCGAGCGGCAAGTCTTTCTGAATGCCAGAAATCACATCTAGAGAAACAGTTAGAAATGTTTGAAGAATTTATTTATAATATTTACAAAATCTGTTCGTTTAAACATCTTTTAACAATTTTAACAGCAATATTTCAACATTTCTGGGCGTCCAAATCTGTGTTGTGAAATGAAGATATTCTTTCATTCTTCATTCAGTCTGTTTCAGTTGCTATTTAAGTATTTCTTCACAGATAAAAAAATGAATGTGAAGCGTTTCGTATGATTCTACGGAAGGTTTCCACTCAGCTTTCACAACAATAAAAAAGTTGGACAGAAATCCAGCTTGCGTGTATCTGCATGTGTGCACACACTGTGAGTGTGTATTCAGCTACACTTACAGTCTCTCCACGTGTATGAGCTCATGTCGTTTGTTCTTATTTCTTTGGTGACAACTGTTATCTCCTTGGACTTCTGGCCTCCTGTTGAGGAATGCCACCAGACTCGCTAACATTCAGGATAATTGCTTCCTGTTTTAACTGTCATGGGTCATGGGTACCTCAGAGGTCAGGGTCAATCTCAGCTGTTGTGCTCGGGGCTATGGGGAGGGGGGGGGGTGCCACCTGGTCCTTAGATCATGGTGATCCAGCATATTGTTCTCTCCAAACTATGTGCTTACTCACCTTTTTTAAATTCTTCAACACGCCGCAGCTGAAAACAAGATTATTTTCTGCTGTTTGGCTTCCTTCAACACTTCGTTCAAATAGAGGGTTTCAAATAGCTTCGGTTTGAATGCAGTGTTGTAGAGAAGCGGGAAGGTCGGGACACAAAGCAACACCTCTGCTACGCTTCTGATGCAACGCTAACACCTGTTTCTGAGTGACTTGTGGCAGCTTCCCCTGTTTTACTGACCCTGAATGCAGCTCGCTACCAAACACCAACAACATCCTCATAATTACAGTATTCTCATTACAGTAAAAATCCTGCCTCTCATTTTAAAGCTGCCATCAGCCAAAATTAACTGGCCTTAATGGCTGCTGATTGCATTCCTACACTGGCCAACCCCCTCCTCCATTTTTAGTGATCTGATCGTTTAAGTACATGCTAGCATAATTGAGGTCTCTCCCTTGATTAGATTTGCACCAGCTTTTAACAAAGCCTGCTCGAACTTAATCCAATGAGCCCCATTGTAGGGAGAGCGGAGGGATGACATCGCTCCTGGTTAGCTTCAAAATCAACCGAGCCGTTGAGCAATTAGAGGCTACGCTGATAAAGAGACTGGACGACTAAAGCTAAGACACACAGAGAAAGAACACAATGTTTCTCAAGGCTCACAACATAACAAGTGGACAATTGAGCAGTAATTCCTACCTTCAATTACCTTATTAATCTGTTCAGACACTAACTTTGTAGAATAGGCTTAGAAACAAAAATAATTTACATGAACTTCAGTTCAAGGCTTTGTTGTTGTTTGTTTTAAAAATTTAAATGATTTCAATTAACAATAAGGCGTGAGGCAGCAAGGCAGTCATCTCACATTTCTGTCAAAATGAAACAAAGTCAATGAAACATGGTGCCTGGTTCTGATTGTATTTAATGTTGATTCAGTCAGGGTTTGTCAAGCATGGGCCTGGTCTGACTGGAGCTGTCACATCCAAAGAGTTTGTCACTTCTACACTAAAGCCCCACTTCAGTGCTGCATTCATGCTTTCGTCTGCTCAGCAAGTGCACCTTAATCAGTCTTAATGACCCTGGTGGCGAGGCATGTCCACGTCTTTTTTTTTAACTTGGTTCCGCAGAAATCCTGACCCACTGGGACCAGTGCGAGCGGCCCAGCAGGGTGTAGAGGTGTCGGCTCTGGCTGTGTCCTCTGGTGACACCTTGCCCTGTCCGTAATCACAGTTAGAGACTAAACCTCCTTCTGACCTGTGGCTGTGTGTCCCACACTCAATCCCCTAATCCTCTCCTTTGTTCTCTGTCACCGTCAATTAGTCATGTACCTGGAGTCAGCCAGAGGAAAGTGTGTGTGTGTGTGTGTGTGTGTGTGTGAGAGGATACATGTCTGTGCTTGAAAACTTTAAGTACGCTTACTGTTAACTGCTGTGTGCATCTACAGTATGTAGACGTTGGTTGCATCTATTGAGTGCACATGTGAATTAGAGCTGAAATTATTCAACAGTCAATCAACAGAAAATGTACTAACTATTTAGATAATTAATAATTAATTCATGTATTGGGAAGCAAAAAAGGAAAAAATGGGCCTTTCTAAAAACCAAATGATTAATCGATTACTTACTATAACTATATGTTATAAATTGATAATGAAAATAAGTGTTAGGAGCAGCCCGGATCTGAAACTGAACCTGAATTTTAAATTCTGTTTGAGGATATTACGGGTTCATGCTTCTCTTTAAATTGAGAAAGTTCTATGACCAAAAAAGCCAATTAAAAGTTTAGGAAATCATTACAAGAAGCAACATCTTTTAGTGCTTCTTTATAAACACACACACCTGAGTCAGATTATGTCTGTGTCTGTGATTTCTATCTTCATGTCACCTTACAGGCATGCATGTTATTAGACTTGATCTAATTAATCTCTCCGCCGACCAGATCAGTGTCTAGATTAAGAACAGGAAGTGTTTTGACTGAGACGAGGATGTCTTTCTCTCTGCCTCGTCTTTCCTGTGTCTGTAAACCGTCCTCTATTCCTAACAATAGGATTTCAGACACGTTATAAATAGGCCCAAACAAGTCGTAGCTCACCTGTTCAAGCTGTAACTAATCCATAACTATGTCTATAGTTCCCCTTGAGGTTCAGTGATCTGGCCCATAAGGTGCCAGGGGATGAGCAGGCATGCTGGTATGTTGGAGATAAAGACAGAGAGAGAAATGATTTTGGATGTAGGCCTCAGACAGCTGTTGATTTTAGATTGACGGGGTTTACGTGTTCATTTCTGGTGTCAATGTACTTTATTGAACTTAATCATTCAGCTTTGGCAGAACAGGAACAGCAGGTCAGAAAACACACTGTATAGCACACTCACATGAGAGAGCATGTACACCACCTTGCTGTTGACAGTAGCTGATATGCGCTGCGATAAATGCACTTTTATTTACAAGTGAAACAATGCTGCATTATGTGAGCCAGGGACACTTAAGAGTGGAGTAACTGTGATATGAACACAGGCCAAATTTATGTGCTCAAGAGGGCAAGCAGCTTCGGAGTGTGTTTGTTAAAGCCTTTGGATGGGGCTCCAAAATGCTTGGCTTCCTTTCAAATGCTGGCTCACTCGTTGATAATAGAGACAGATTTTTGATGCTGTTGCCAATTTGTCGGTATTGAAAGAAATGCGTTTACATATGCAGTCAAAAGTGCTGCGTACAGGCATCGCTGGAGAAAAAGATATACAAATGCAAATGATTTATCATCTCAGTGCTATTAATTTAACCTATGGAGTCTTACTCAATAATTAATGTCTATTGGCATATGACCCTATAAGCCATACAGTAAACAGCATGTCTCATAACTATGTATGAGATCTTGTAGTCAGCTAATATATGGCTGAAAAGGCCCAGAGACAAGCCCGGTTTTAATAAATCAGCCATGTCTAATGAACCCCCTAATTGTGATTTACAGCCTGCAAGCCCAGTACTGCGATGGAGAGAAATGAGTGGAGAGAGAGAGAGAGAGAGAGGCAGCAGTCAGAGGACGAGAGTTTCCTCGCTCGTGCAGCGGAGCACCAGGCAAAAAAAAAAAAAGCAGCTTTATTAAAAAACACTGCTCCCCTTCAAGCAAGTGTGAAATTCTTGCGCGAGTCTCGAGAGAGAGGTTTTTCAAGATATGATAAGTAATGCAATAGAAATCAGAACAGCTGGACGAGCAACAGCTATACTCAACTATACCAACAACAAAGGGGAAGAGAGGGGATATTTATACATTCACTTAAAGCAGTAATCCACCCCCGTTCCAGGTTCCTCTTTCAAATGAGCTGATTATGCTTTTTCACTGGAAGCAGAACGTTTCTTTGGATGTTTCCTTTGTTGACGTTTGTTTCTGTTTGTGGCGCTCTGTTTTTGTTGCTATCGCTGTACAATTCTTCTCCTATTTGTTCTTCCCAGTCTAACTGAAAACATGCAGCATGTTGCTTCTGTGCCAGAATATTTTTCTCATTAAAAGCCTATCAACATCTGCCCTTCAAAACAACATATGTAAAAGCTTTTATGAACCGTCCGTACAATAGCACCACTACTGTTTTAAATGCTACTGTGTTATTTAAATTTATGAAACTGAACAGCAAAATAGAACTTTATTGATATGAAAGGTTTATTGCCTAATACTTTCCATGCTCGACGTCAGTCATGTTGGACTGATCAACCCCACCTGAGTCTTAAATATTTACCCTGATTTAAGGGCTTAAGTTCATGTAAATAACAGCTGCTGTGATTGGCTAGATTAACACCCTACATGGTTTAAAGTGAGGCCTTGTATGGATTCAAGCCATACAAGGCCTCACTTCAAACCTTGTATGGCATGAACAATGTATAGTCGCTGTGGGCCGGTAAAGAATAATGGATACCTTGTGCAATACTGAGAGCCTCTGATCTGCAGCACAGTCACACGTCTCTACACTCGACAGTGTGACTGTGTGCATCTGTACTTGTACATGTGTTTTTACTCGCTTATGTTCATATTCAAGAGAAAGGGGGAGCGTGACATTCACTTTCCCCATCCCGGTTTTTCGCAGCTAGCATGACCTGGCCTCAGAACTGCCTCTTCAACATTTCTGCCCTACATGTGTAGGTCACTCATCCACGGTATCAGATATGTCTTACAGAGTCACACATAACTGTTTCAAATCAACCGGCCTGTTTCCCATAATACACATATACAGCTAAACACACACGTACTCTCTATAATGAGTGTCTTCAGCCAGACCAGGGGACACACCGTGGAAAGGATTAGCCTGGATTGTGACAGCTCAACATGCCGGGGGACACTGACATGCCTCCAACTGCCAAACAAGACAACTGCTCCTGGAGAGGAAAACAAGGTTTCATAGTGCTCCGCTGCTGGTTCAGCATGACCTCCCTCACTTCTCCTCCGCCGTCCTTTACACTGCTTTCAGTTGATGAAAGGAAGTTCAACAATGAATGAAACATTAATTACATCAGAGCTGTATACATCATCATTACCAGAATCCTGTGTGACATCATAAGATAAGATAAGAGACATTATTCTTTGATGTTTTAGATACTGTAGATTACAATAAGTTGTTTTTATTTTATGTTCTTGGGTCATTTGGACGTTGAAGAAATGCCCAAATACAGCGCTCGTCATTTAGAAAAGCAGGGTGGAATAAAGTTACATTTGTCAATAAAGCAGTTGTAGAAATGTAACTGCCTCTGGAGCCAAATCTTTTAAAGATGACCTCATGGTTCTCAAGTTAAACAACACACTAGTTAAACAGGTCATACACATATGTTCTGTAACTTATATGTTGTAAAATTGAGGTAAAGTAATAAAATTCATGACATTTGAAACTTTATATCTCAGATTGTAAAATTATGCAAACATAATTTTAAACTAAATGTAAGCTTACTGGAGTGTTGTACGCAACCTAACACCGTCTGGATAAGAGTGTCACATGAACGTGTGACATGTTCAAAAATGTAATTACATTCCTACACATCTCCACTTTCTCTTGAGACGTCTGTATATGTGACAGTGTTATATGCTGCCAAAATGAGTAGAAATTAAATCTTGTGTTCTGAGCACAGATGACTTGTTAGAACCATCTGCACACATTACACATTCAAACCGGTCAATAATTGAATAAAAATATGTTGTTTTTCAACCGACCGAAAGTAGCATGCCACTAAATAATGCAACCATTTCATGCTAACAAAGCTGAGGAAATCCTGAAAGCTCTTTCTCAGATAAGGAACAAAGCTTATTGTCAGAGGATAGAGAGGCAACTGGGATTACAATGGGTGCATCCAGTGAAACGACATGTCAGCTCTAATCTGGGATTAGCAGGCTTTCGCGCCTCCTGGGTGCTCTAAAAGCCACCTGTTTGGACGCTCCTGCAGATGATGTGACACTCTAGAGCTCCTTGTTTGATTCTAATTATTTTGTTTACATCAAACTTTTAAGTGGTTTGGTTTGTTCCATTATGAGGATACAATTTTTAATAATTGTAAATATACCATTTGTTTGAATTTGCTCTGGTTGTATGCAGGGACTTGTGGTCCACCTTTTCTGAGTATGTGTCATTACATCTCTGCATAAGTGCTACCAAGAAATTGTTTTTCTATGGAATGCAGTGAAGTGCATGGTCTATTGTCTGTGTCGCCACATCAACAACTGAAACCAATGAACATTTAAGATAATTGTTTTGCACTTTTGTGTTTTAGAGAGATTTCATCGCTCTGTGCTGTCATGTCCTCTCAGCTCAACATTTACTAAATTAAAAATGTGCACCGGAGATGGACAAATGCAGTAAATTAACAACACTGAAAAACAGTAAACATGTATGTCTAATGATTGTTCTTAGCTGCGGACCCTTGTGTCCTGTAATGACTTATTGAAGATCTCTTTTTTTCCCTGCTGCTAGCCTTAGGGCTAATGCAATCACTCTGAAAATGTGTGAGGGCAGCTGTCGTATCGCCACAGGCTTCTGTCATGACTTTCTACAGTTGATGTCACCCTGAAATAGACTTTACTGCCAATGATACTTTTGAAACATAACCCTTTGGAAAATTAACCCACTTTGATTGCTTAATCTTTGCAATTCATTAGACGTAAAGCACAGTAAACATAGTTGCGTTCCTTTGGCTGCTTTATAAAATTATCCGGTTTAGTTAAAAAACAGTTTGTGTCTTTTTTCTTTGGAGAAAGGGCATCCATTGTTTCATTTTTATTATTAAGATAATAGGATTTAGGACTTGTTTAAGCTCCTTCCACCTATATGGAGAGATTGAAACACAACAAAGCTTAAAACTTGTGTAACAAGCTTATTTGCGCATCAAAGTGGCATTATGTTTGTCCCCAAAGAGGTCAAAGGTAACCGATGGGATAATAGGGATAGTGGCCTGCAGTGAGAGGACATGTGGCGGGTTGCTGCTGCATCAGCTCCTGTTGATAAACAGCGTATTACCTCCTGTAAGGTGTTTGTCAAATGCCAAGATGTTTGGGCTTTAAGCTGATATAGATCAGAGGTGAAAAGAGGTGAAGAGAAAGAGAGATGATAGAGGGAAGGACAGTAGAGCAAGAGTCGGTGCAGAGATTTAAACCAAGAAAGTGGTGTTTACCTAAGTTGTGTAACTTAGTAAGAATAACCTAATTGTTGAGGCAGCACTTTCTACCGGTTTTAATACCCTTGCTCATATCATAGTGATGTACATTTTTAAAACTGCTCCTGATTGGTTTAAGGATTGCCATGTCCACCTCTAGCAGATCATTTATTTGTGGGGTTCCTCCAGGTTCTAGTCTTGGTCCTCTTCTATTTTTACAGTTTATTTTTACTTCTATTTTACTGCCTGTTTTAACCTACATGCTACCTCTGGGTCAAGTAATTTCCAATTTCAATATTTCTTTTAATTCTGATGCTGAGGATATAGAGGAATATCTGTCCATAAATCCATTAGAACTCTTCTCTCACCTCTCTAGCAGACCTCAAGTCTTTGATGTCCAGTAATTTTATGACATTAACTGCTGCTAAAACCAAAGAGATAGTCTTTGGTTCTCAAGCAAATAGAAACCATGTTAGGCAGTTTATACAGTCCAGTTTAGTACATTGCAAACAGAAGGATTGGGGTGTTTTTTGACTCCAATTTGAAAATGTTCTTAAAAGTTTAGTAAAATTACAAAATGACCCACAGTGGTTGAAATGTCCACAACTCCCCACAAGCCACTAAAATTCACGAACTATCTTGCATAAAAGGCTAAATGTTTTTAATAGCCAACACCAAGTACAGCTGTCTTTAAGCGATCTAAAGTCATTTTGTAATAATATAAGTAACTTGGTTTTCTGTAACTACAAACATACATAGATGCCTAGTTCTGGTTTCATTGTTTATTTCTATTAAGCACTGTATTAAGTCTGTTGTTTTATGGGCAGAATTTGTCTGTTTATAAAACGGCATTGCCACCTGGACAATTTGGTCTACTTTAAGGATTAAGAGACAAAATGTTCACACTGACCAGGTCTTCTAACTGCCGTGGGCGGGAGGTAGCAGACAAACAGTCCTTTTGAGCCGCCAAGTGTTGACTTTGGTTTTCAATAGTTTCTTCAATGGTTTACTCTGTATCGTTGCCATGAAATAGATAAATGTATATGTGTACTGTATTTGTGTTAGCCAGGGGTGTGTTCATGAGCCAGGAAAAATAACAAGCACAAGGGAGGGTGTTGGTCAATAAGGCCACTTCTGGATTTCTTGGGGTCTGCGGGTTGGTCCAGGTCCCTGAACACAGAGACCCGGCATAGTGGTGTGAGTTTACGCCCACTGTACAAGCGACGCATTCATCAGTTTTTGAGTGTTCCATCATCGGCTTTGATTGAGATTTTCCATCGGCAGGACTAATGGAGACATCAAACCCCATGTTTGCTCCAGGTGTCCATCTGATGAGAGACAAAATCCTTAAATTGCAACATTTGCGCGAGTGTTAAAATACTCTGTAGACTCTGGATACAGTGAATTTCTGTCCACATGTTCTTCTGTGGAATAAATAGGGAATATGTTTTGGCAATTTTATGGCAAAACATTACTACCAGCATCAAGGAACAACCCAATTAATTCTGTTAGCTAACTTAAAACATTTGCTTATTGCATTTTAAGAACTAGTTGGAACTATTTGTATTCAGGTATTGTGTAAGAAAAGTCAATTTATAATTTAAAATGTTTTCATATGCCAAATGAACAGTAAATGTGGTATTTCATTTATGAATTTTGAAGAATACATTCCTGTTTAGTGATACAAATATTCTATATTACAAGTTATAGCCATTGGTTCAACAGCTTCACCTTTCATACAACCTCAGAGGTTTTCTGAAGTGTTATCCTGAACTAGGTTGATGCCAACCTCCCTTAACCGATTACCACAGAATATCAATGTAGCTGATAGGCCATCCAATAACCACCCAGCTAATAACCACCATTCTTCAGTGCCATCTTCCTGTGGGATGTGGCTGTACCACTGACCTTCTGCCATGTTTGTATTTGTGTGGTGTGTCTGCACTACAACTCCCAGACATCACGTGTCAATGGTCTGGCCAGTGATGGTGACTGTTGGGGGTTGGGGAAATGCATTAGAATTGCTATCATGGTATTTGTAACTTATTTCATATATTTATATATTAATAGATAAAGTAACCAATTGATATTGTCTGTTCATGGCAAATTCAGTGCCAAGACAAACGCTGATACACTTTGTGTACTTGTTTTTGTACTTTGTTGTTTTTTTTGTTTATTCCGAACAACCTACTGATGGTGTTGATGGTTGTGATGGTTGTGATAACATGTAACTCTAGAGGGTAGAAAGACAACCATTTATGAAACAAGAAACATGTTGTTGCTGTCTGGTGACAATGTTGTGTCAACTGGCCTGACGACCATATATATAGTGGTTTTGGTTGTGATTTTAAGAGTTGTAGAATTTCCTCTCCTTATATGTGCAAATCATATTTTTTCACTTGGGCTAACACAGAAGAAAATACTCATATTGAGTTTTTCTTATGACAGCTGTAATTGGTTCTTACTTGTAGAATGAATGAGTTCAATAAGAGTTAATTCAGTTTCGCTCTGGACCCTGCCAGCACTCTGCGCCAGCCCACCCCCTCCGAGTGCCTTGTGGTTGTAAATACTTTCTAACGACACAGCTCTTCAGTGTGACATACTGATGGTCACACAATGACTTCTGTTTACCTGAGCATGGAGAAAGGATTTGGTTGCGACAACTGATGGATGTACGCGCCGTTCTTACCCGACCATCTCGGACAGCATCCGCCTTCTGCTTACCTCCCTTCATTGTTTCACTTAAGTCACGAAAAGGTCAGAGAATACCTGCAGTTGCTTTGACATAGAGCAGTTACTTGTCAGCTCTGCTGGCTACAGTGAAACTCTTACAGTGAAATCCACATTAATGTGTTGGAATTTCAGAAAACAAAACTGCTTTTCTTGCTATTAAGGCAGTGACGATAGTCTGGTTTGGGGGTAACTGGAGTTGCTATTGAACGTTTCTATTTTGGGCGAAAAAGCCGAGACGAGGGAATCTCTGGGAGAAAACAGGGCAGTGTGTGTGTTCACATTCCACATGTCTGACCTATGACAGTGCCCTCTGTTTGCAGCACTCTGCGATGATCTAATGAGAGTCCAGACAGACTCAAGATTTAGGAGCTGGAAGAACTGTTCTCATACAAGGCCAATTCTCTGAAAGCTTTTTTCTTTTCATTATTTATCCAGGGAAAGTAACTGAGCACACAGTTCTTTTCAGCAACGCCCTGCTACTCATTCACACCTGGGAGTTGCCCGGTACCAACCACAGACTTTTTACTGATGGCCACCAAACAACTTCACTGCAGCAATTAGGTTTGAAAGAAGTGGGCATTCAGGAGAAAGGGGGTCTGACGATAGACACTATCAAGTTGCATGATGGGAAGGGTAGGATCCAGCATTTTGTTTTAGCTCAACCCATTCAAGACATTAAAAGTCAGGATTACCCGGCTTCTGGTGCTTTGATTTTGATCATTTAAAAAATAAATAAATCTGTGTCTTGTGAGTTTGTCAACTGGAGAACTGTAATTAACTATAAGGATAATTCCAATTTATGATTTTCAGTTGGATCTTACTATACA
>JAVQJD010096968.1:0-13057 GCA_036023655.1 Nannoperca australis | reverse complement strand
CACACACACACACACACACACACACACACACACACACACACACACACACACACACACACACACACACACACACACACACACACACACACACACCTGCTCTCAGCAGGATACTATTTTAGCTTAATTAGCTTCACTCTAACTAGACTGGGCCTCCAATGGAGAAACCACATTGACAAGGAGGATATCAGCTGTTATGTTTCTGAAGTGCACTCAGCTGCGATGTCTGATCCACTAGTGACTGATTTTATGTTGTCTGAGAAGAGGAGTGCTCAACCACATCCCAGTCCTCTATAAGTGAAGCACATAATTGATACTGCTCACGTTAAATAACTCTAGACACAAACTGTATCACATAAATACAGAATTAAAGGCAGAGATCACATAAAATATAAAAAAGTGTCTAAAGACTCTCTTTAAGTCAAAAGTCCTTACAACAAACCCTTATTTGATATGTTCATTTAATCAAACTGCACCCTGGGCAGCCCCTCCTGACTACTCACAAGACTGCCTCCCGCTGGGTCCGCTGTGCTGCTGGCTGACAGTCCAGCACCACACATCTGGAGGGAAAAGATGTCAGGAATTCCCAGTTGTTGCACCAAAGAGTCGAAGAAGGGCTCCACGGACGAGTCGGGCTAATTGAGAGATGGGAAATGTCATTAACTTGTGTTGAGCGATTTGAGCGTTTACATTTTTATTTTAAGCTTGTAGTTTGTGAGATTATCCAGACTGACTTAGTGTACATTTATTTTCTCTTTGCCAAATAAGTATAGACAACAAATAAAATAAAGTACAAGTTCAGAAAACAAAAGATCTAATGGATAAAATGCTTTATGTGAATTCTGGAAATTTAAAACTGAACTGAAAAATCTTTTTTTCATATTGTAGGCCACTTTCCCCCCTGGTTAGGTAGACAGACATGTTGAAACTCTTAAATCATTATCTGTGTGCCTGTGGAGACAAAGTTACACCTCAAACATGGGCGACATGCAAAGTTAACTGCTGGCAGGATGATCGATAGCCAGAGACTCACCTTTAAAATGTGTATTTTTTACTAATGTTGCAACAGAAAACATAGATTTTTTTATTGTAACACAGAACAAATGTTTTAAAAAAGGTTGTGACTTAAACAATATATTCTGATCACTGTGTACGAGTGCAGCTATGAGACAGCGGTATGTCCCCTTGACAAGAGCATGTTTTCTCTCCCGTTTTGTTCCTCAGACAGGTTTTCATGTCAGTGCTGTGTTATCATGTCACGCACCACAAACAGCCCTCAGGCAAGTTGAACCTGAACACTCAGCAGACACCAGCAGCACGAAGTGGTCAGTGTGGGCATATCTGCCCCTCGATCACTGGCATTTGAACCCCAAAAGGTTGCTGTAGTCAGCACAGAATGAAAGAATGTATTGTGCCGGTTTACGCTGACGTCACGCGAGTTCCATTAGCACCAAACTATCACATAAAAGAAAGACACCGGGCGAAGTGCCTTGGTTGTGCCTCAGTCGTACTTCACTCATACATCGGATGTTCTTGTAACGGAATTAAATAAACTGAAAGATGACTTTGATAATTGCTTTTTCCATGCTAAAGAAATTTAGATTTTTCTAATAAAGAGCTCAGATAATCATATGTAGTATTTATCCAAACAAATGTATGTAATTGTATCCATTAATTAATGTGAGATTTTTTCATTCATGTCTATAAATATTACTGTAAAGGATGTAAGGAAATAAACTAATATACGACAGATCAGAGCAACACAAATATATTAACCTGGGAATATTAAAAAAAATGTAATTACGCAAAAGCATCACACTCTTTGTTGCTGAAAATAAATCATGAACACGAACACAAATAAATCATGAAATTTTCCATGACTGTGTACCCAGATAAGATCTCAGTTTTAAGTTATTTAGTGCTGTAAGAGATGTGGGACAGTTGGAACTTATGCAGTCCTGCTTGATTAACTTGATGAAATCTGTAATGATCAACTTCTTTCCCCCTCTGTGCATCCTGCATTTTCTCATTTGTCTGTTTCTTGCATGTATCTAAGTTGTACAATACATTTACTGTTAAAAATATACTGCTCCTAGTTCTTTGTAGTAAATAATGACCAACCTACTTATAACATAGCTCACAATTATCAATACACAACCTCAGAAGTTGAGGTGAAGAATGGAATGGTGGTTTCCAAGTTTGTGAGAACTGGCCGGACTGATTTCGCTTCTACTGACAGATTTAATACCACCGCTCCACATGTTTGTAAAAATACTGTATTTATTTGATTTTGGGTGTTAAAATAATTTTCTCTACACATTTACTGCCAATGTCAGGTCCACATGTAAAGTTTGAGAGCTGATTGTATTTTTTTAAATTGCTCATTAAACAAAACAGGTCGTTGAATTAAAATTGCCTCTTTTATTTATTTATTTATTGTTTAATTTTACTAATTACTAATCATAGACAAAAAGCATTCCATAATCAATAATGTTAATGTATTATCAGATGTCTTTCATACAAAATTTGCCATTTCACAATTGATATCACATTATTATGAATTCTACATTTCACTTCTTCACTGTTTTCTGGGTCACAGAAATACTTTCTTGTTCAGTTTCATCATCTGCTGGTTGGTTTGATACTTAACATCACAGTCAGCGAGAGAAAAGTTTAAGCTTTATTCACTAATTGTGCAATCTAAGATTTAGATTTAAGGTAAGATTTAAATCTTAAGAGCATCTCTCTCACCCGTGCCAGCATGGGATAGGCCAGTCCCAGGATGCCCTGCCAGTTGACCCCAGGAAGGAAGAAGCCGTCAGAGGACAGGATGGCAGCTATGTTAATGATGATGCTCCCATTTGGGCCATTGGGGATGGAGACACGGTCGATGCCCAGTTCACCTTCCCAGTTGCCCTGGGTGTACCTGACAGCCACAGTCCGGCCAGCTGACTGGTAGGTACTGGAGCTAAACACAGAGGAGGAAGCGAAGACGTGTGAATAGTTTCAAAAACCTGCGGTAGGTCGATAAACATTTGTTAATTTAGGACTAGGACTGTAATAAAGAGGCTGCTTCAAAAGATAAGTGTGAGTCATTGGAGAACTCTGATAGGACAGGTTTGCCATTTTAAAACAAATATACACATATACAGTATTTGCATAGCAAAGATTATCATCATTATTATAATCATAATCATCAATAGATTCTGCCTCCGTCATGACAGACTGTGCCATGAAGAGCAGACAAAGTAAAACAAGAATTAAACTAAAACTCTATTGTGTCTCCCTAAACACTGACATGACATTTCAAAGAGTCAAATTACACAAAGTGTTCCAGCCACTCACAGTGCCGTGTTGAAATAGTGAGTAATGAACGGGTGTGGAGCCGCAGCCACGGCAAAGTTACTGCTGCCTGTATCCACCAGGATGTTCAGCTGCAAAACACGAGGCAGAGTTTTCTTTAACAACTGTTAGTTATCTGCTACAAGCCAACCCCACCCCAACTTACAGAGCTCCTGGTTCACAGGGAGAAAGAAGATGACAGCTGTTGAACAGAGTGATACATTGATGAGAACACTTTAGGCTTTTAAAATACAACAGAGACATTGCAGTTTGTTTGTACTAATAAAATAAATAAGTAGAGGAGGACGATGAGGGAGAACAACAAGGACACAAATCCCATACAGGCAATGGAAACAGAAAGATAAGAAGATACGCATGAAAACAGACACAAAACAACTGATGAAACTGGTGGAAGATCCATATTCTAGATTATTAACACTTAAATCCACTGGTATGCCTGTAGTCACATACGCCTCATAAATTAACAATATCCACAATTTAGCAATATTGTTTGCGTTTTGTAGTCTACGAGCTACGAAAATGTGCGCTGCTGTGTGGAATCATTACACTGGAAAATGAAAGCAACAGATGCTGTTGAACGGAAACAGACACTTTTTTGTTGCAGGCTAATTATTCCTTTGAGTAAAACTAAACTGAAGTGTGCACTGTACAGCTGTATTATTATATAGTATATAAACATAATTCTCGGATTGGATTATTAACTTGGATTAGTTTTAACAAAACTGATAAAAATTATTGAGTCACACAAAGTGGTGTAAAGAGCTTTGCCATTAAGCAAAAAAAAAAAAAGAGACCATGCATCTCTGATATAATTGCTCTCTAATGTTTGATCTATGAGTCAAACACAACAGCCTCCAGCTACTGACACAACCATATGACCTGTCCGACCATCCCGGTATTTGTCATGTGCACAGTGGGGACCGGCTAACAGCAGTTGAGATAATGTTGTCTTCCAGGCATCAAATCAACGAACAAGAACTAATTAGCCAGCAGACTTCTGTCACCTCCACTACTGAGCAGGGGACGCATTAACACTCACTAGCAGGCGTTCCTCACCACGACGGGGTCACAAACCCAATGCCCCACAGCCACCTGATGACTTAACAACACAGAGGTCCATGCAGTGGCACTTCAATGATGTCACATGACACAGTCTATTAAAATATGTACAATACATACATATGATAAGTGTTTATTGAGCATGCTCAGCTGCACAGACACAAACTGTAACTGCAATAATCGTCCTATCACCACTCCTCTGTAACTGCCATTGTTTTAGTCGGACAAGACCAGCAGAAAGTTATTTAAAATGTTGCTGTTTGACAGTCAAACAAGGAATTAAAAACTAATTACGTGAAAAAACAAATCACGTGAATAAATCCACTTCCTCTGACTCAGTTCCTCAGGCTCACTTCCTCAAGCCCTCATGCCTATCATACCAAAACCATGTCTAAGTAAAGCCTGTTCACCAAGTGCATGAAGTCATTATGAAACAATTAAGAAAAAAAAACTGTAATCATCAACAATGTGTTAACCACCGGTTCAGTCGGAGACAGGAAGCCCCAGTTGGCCCGTCTGTGGGAATCAGGCTTATCAGTTCCTCCTCATTGGACGGGCCCTGGTCCCATCACTGCAATTGTGCCATCTAAAACCCCGCTGCTGCCTTGCAGATGGCATGAGTCCATTTACTCAAGTCCTGAGGCGGCCAAACCGGCCAGATTGGAAAATACTGGAAGCTTGTGGTGAAAGAGGGGGAGCAGGGGCATTTCCTTATCCCCACACCAGCTATCTTTTCTAGTCACACTATCCTCCCTACGCTCGGCTGCTGAGCCTCAGGCAAATCTCTTCCCCCTGCTGCTGCGGCAGCCTGCAGTCGCCTGCAGTTGAGCGTTCACTGCCTAATTGGCAGTGGCTCCATGGCGGCAACGTGCATCTGCTACCTGTTTGTACCAATTAGCAGATGTGAGGCTCTCCAGCCGACACCTCAGCCTGGCTGTGCCATATGCTAACAGATGCGGCAATTAGTGGCTCATTTGAATGGTGCCTCATTTAACACCGCGGCCCTGTAATCACATCATCATTTAGTTGGAATAATATTGAGAGTATAACTCAATAGTATTGAGTTACAGGCCCTTTTGGCACAGCATAACCACTCTGAACCAAGACGGACTGAGCTCTGCTGGCATGAAAAACTGATATGAAGGTTTCACTGCGTACGGAGCACAGGAGTGTAACGGAGTATCACGAGGTGCAACTATTTGCCCTATCTGTACTTTACATTATAACTCTTGCCATTCCCAAGACATTAAAAGTGTATTGTAACGTACAATTGTGATTCTGTGGTGTTTCTCCATACATATATCTATAGAACGACATGATAAAAAGACATGATATGTAGAATTTACATTTACATTACAGAAATCTATTGCAACATACTGTATTTTCCTCAGAAGCATTATCCGTGGGCGCAACATTCAAAGTGATATTTGTTCAAAAACGTCAATGTTGACCTCCTCTCGAGCTCCCTCGGGCTGTAGACAGCAGGTCACCTGACACAGTTCCCAAATAGAAGTTTTTCACGGCTGTCATTTTGACAGTCATTGCATGAAACACAGGTGTAACGAATAAACATTAACTAACATTAATAACAACTGTTGTGCATGTAGGCGCTGGTTTCAGGGGGCCTGCTGTCGCTGGTCACCACCTCTTTAGTGTTATTAGTTGCACCTGTGCTGTTCCTGCTACGACAAGTCAAAATGTCTGCTGCGACTGTTCATCAACAGGTGGGGCACCTCTGACACTGTGGTGGCTCCTTCCATAAAAGCTCATTACAAATGTCTCACAAAAAAAGTGTAGTGTAGCTCAGTGCACCACTTGCTCTCTGTGCAGCCCGAGGAAGGTGCACAGGAATAAAAACGTTGCGTTGAATAGTGGGAAATTAAACTGTGGTGTTCCATTGGAACAAGCATATTTACGCATATTTTACAGCTTTGGGCTGGTTGTAAAGTTGTGTGGGAACTGTAGTCTGACAAGTGCCGCCTGCAACATTATCCTCTCAGAGGTTGACACAGGGCAGTGGCATGGCAGGCAGCACTGATAAGCCTCTGTGAGCCTGAGAAACTGAGCTGCGCAGTGCCACCCAAGAGTCTATTAAAGCTCTGATCTGTTTAACTTGAGACGACCAGGAACAACAGGTCAAGTCACTAATGAGATAATTTACCTTTTGGTTTAAGCTCCATTTCAAACACACCTACTTACAACACAAAGCGTAGCCTTAAAACCTACAACACCCCAAAGCATCATGTATTTTTAATAGTGACGGGAGAATCCCTCTTCCAACCCTTCCGGGACCATTTAGTCCCTCTTAATCATTAATATGATCTTGTTAGGCATTTTACATAATGAGCAGTATAAAATGATGACAATAAAATTACACAGGCATATTTCCGTGCAACCAAAACATTAAAAAAAAGCAACAAATTTGCCTGAACCATGGCTAGTGCTGTTTTGTACAGCTCTGGGGCTGCTCTTTGCTCCCTGGGAGCCTCATAATCCCCATCAGCTGCCTGGTAAGAAACACTGGTCCTCACAGGCAGCATCATGTGAGTGCATGTGAGCAGGGGTTTAGTCCAGTACCTACAGACCCCAAGGCTGTAAAGACTTGAGCCAGCTTCTGCACCCCACAGCCATGATACTATCCTGCCATTATGGTACCGGTCAGGCCTGGAAAGAATACTGAAAATTATGATCTTATTTAAAAAGATAGTGAAAGTAGAATTTGCCATGCTTATATTCCCATGACCCAAGTGGGTTTTCTGCTGTTGATGCCGTATCAAACAGTTAGGTATATTAAAATATCAGATCTTGCACAGATAGGTAGCCAAGGCCCTGGGGTGAAACAAACACACCCAGCCCACTCTCACACTCCAGCAGCCCCCTTCAATGGATCACATGGTGGACCGACCGGCCCCTGTTCACACACAGCAGACACACCAGACCTGTCATCAGTGACTGAATATAGCAAACACATGACCCTTTGTAAACCTTAGTGAAAAAATAAAGTAGAAAAACAAAAGAAAGGAAATAAAGAAACTGGTATTTGTTCATTTCATTCTGCTCCATTAAAAAGTTAAAATACTGTAAGTCTAACACTGAAAATCAACTGTACACTTTATGCAGATAGCGTTACGTTACATTACCTTTTGACCAGGAGTACCAATTGACATCTCGATGTAGTAGCCTCTTCCAGAATCCCCTTCCAGGTTATTTACCATGTCCAGAAAGTTCACTGTGCCCGTCGGATCAGAGGCCAAAGACAAGCCGTTTCCGTCAGACGTTAACACGACTCGCCGAAGATGAACCAAATCCACATCCGAGGATATGTTGTACTTCCCTGTGTATATTTTCAGTGGTATGGAAAAGTAACACTCGGACACGCCAAAATATAAACTTAAAGCAAATGCCCATATCGGAACCGAAGTAGTGTATGCCATGGTGGTGGCGTTAGTTTCTATAGTGATAACAGGGAAAGTCTGGGAGAAGACTCCAACTCCTTGCTCAAAGTTTGCTACTTAAGTTTTCAGATTAGCCATCATGGAAACGCCTGCCCGTGGTAACCGCCATTATGGAAACGCTGCCTCTCCACCGTAAAAAGGAAACTTAACATACTGACATGGTAACACTGTGACTAACAACAATTGTGTGTCTGAGGTCTACACTTCTCCGGGATATTGCGCCTGCATCTTCTCCTCCAACCGTTTCAAGCTGGCCAAGATTGAGAGCGTTACTTCCGTTTTATTAAAACTTTCAAAGTAAAGAAAACCAAAACGGATATTGTTTCAGAGTATTTTACGTACACATTTTACACATACAGCATTGTAGAAATGAAGAGAATCACAAAATACAATAAAAAACAACCAGGAAAACGTATGAGGATAAGTGCGTGAATAAGTTAACTTTCTTGAACTGTTCTAACTCTTACTCAAGTGCCCTGTGGTGTTTGCTTCGTTTTGCAGGTTAGCGTATGTTACGTTAACATTTTGCAGTTTCACCAAGTAAAATTATACTACACAATTGACACTATTTTTATTTTGTGTTTTTGTCTCATTAAAGCTCTTTTATTTTGAAGGCAAAGCGGCCTTGTCGTTAGAGTTATTGTTTCCGCCTTGACGCTGCTGTTGAAAACTTCCTGGACGCCTGGTGACATGGACCGTGATGGCCAATGTGAACGACTTCCCACTACAACTTGGATTGATGTGAACACGCCGGGCAGATAACGCTTGAGGGGGTGCGTCTAATCTTATCAGTGTGACAAAAATTCCACATTGTGCCACGGTTTTTGCTTCGCTTAATGTGTCCGCATTTACAGTGCAAATCAAATTTCCTAAAGCCTTTGCTTTACTTGTTATGGTAGTCTAGTAGGCCTATTTTAAATTTATACGGTCACAGAAAATAAAATCCCTCCATGCTTATCTAACATACTTGATGTTACAAAAAGCAAGTTACATACAGGATATATCAAATCTATATCATTTATTTGAGAAGTTAGGTGGTGTATTTATCAAGTCAATATTCCAACAAGGCTGTGAATATTTAACACCAGCCCTGCACGTTTTGTGTTTATATCTCATTTGCATTGTAGCCTACATGTATAATGCATGTATATGTCTTAAAATGCTCAGATGAGCTCAAATAAGCTCTTTGTGATGACATGCACAGTCATATACTGTTGCAGTGTTATAAAGTGTTAAAGTGATTTAATAAAGTGTTCAAATGCCCCCATTTGCTCCCACTGCTGTATATATTAACCAATACATGAAGACCAATAAGTGATTAAGCCATCCAACAGGAATGCCAATCAGTATCAACGCACTCACTAAGCAATCACATGCATTTCCTTTAGGAACCGGGACAAACTGCTGGTCAATCAATATGAGGAATAATACCAGCTCTTAAATAGGTAATGGGTATAAAAAAGACAGAACATTACATTTTCCTAGTTAGAAACTCAAACTTTCTTTGAATGTTTCAACAAGGGCTGTCTCATTTGCTGCATTGACTGTGCAGAGGAAGAGGAAGAAGATCCCAGCGGTGAAGCAAGATCAATGTCACAGGTCTTCTCCATGCTGCCTCTTTCACACAGAGACCGCCACTGTCTCGCTCTGAATTCCTCATGAGTCCACAGTTACACTGTCACATGTTCACCCCCGTCTCCCTCTCTTTCTCTCTCTCTCTCTGTCTCACTCTCTCATTGAAGTTAATCACTATAGTTACAATAACCTGAATAATGTGGGGAAAGGCTGTGACCACAAAAAAAATCCTCTTTCCGGTGCCTTGCTTGTCATGCACTGGGTCTTGTGAATGACCCATTTTAGCACAATTACTGTTTCTTCTTCCCTGTGACTTTGAGATACTTCCTTGGCCTGAGAGTATCAAAACAGGGGGAAGCAGGAATGCATCGTTACTACCCATGAAACACTGTGAATCCATTTCATTTATTTATTTATAAGAACAACACACATAAATCAATATTTCTGTAAGTGTGCCAGTGTTAGCCATGCTAGCCTGTTTCAAACTGTATTACTTTGGCAAGATGTTTTGAAACCAGTGAGGCAATTGTTAAAATTTACAGACAGAAGTCAACAAAATGCCATAAAAACAGCAGTAGCAAGAAAATAAGCATTCAATGCACAAGCCATGCAGAAAACATCAAACTTTATGTTACGTGCCAGACCACTTCCTGTGTTTGTGTTGTGTTTTTCCCCTTCTGTGTTCATCCCAGGTGCGCTGAGGAGCGATCACCTGTCTCCACCGGTGTGGTCCAGCTCGTTTGCCTATTGGTTATTATGTCGCCCGCTGGCCAATAAAAGGGGAGGGCAGGAGGAAAGAGGGCGCGCGAGAGAAGGAACTAAACGAAGGAACTAACTAACTAACTAACTAACTAACTAACCAACTAACCAACTAACCAACTAAGAACATTCAAACCTGTGTGTGTAGACGATCTTGTCGTATGTGAGTGAGTCGCTCACAGACAGGTGTTGTGCCAAGTTCCATACCCCTGCCAGATTCCCTATCCCCTGTCCGCGGGAGCGCGCGTTCATTCGACAAGATTTGAGCTACGATACTTTCTCAAATCTAGAGTTGACTTACATTACAACGCTTCGATTTCACCCGAGTGAGTTCAATGAAAAGTAGCAACACTTCTATAGTTTAATTCCTCGTTTCAGTATTGTAGTTTTATCAGCGATGCTTTGTAAAGTAAGACATGATTCAGCGATCAAAACAAAACGGAGAGTCCTCTGCATTCCTGCTGCACTGAATTAATAAAGTGAGCTGAACAACCAAGACAGTGACAGTGACAGTATTGTTTTCCTCCTATTATTTGACAGAGTTATAATGTACCAGTCGAATACTTTGTCATCATATGTTACTTTTTGAGAAGCTAGATCCAGTCCCATTAAAATTATAAGTATAACATAACATGTATCCAAGACAAACCCCCTGTCACAAAAAGTATCCCCCCTCTATAATGCCCAGATTATGCCATACTATCAAGTGTTTTGTACTGTATATATGTCACATCACTACTAACATCCATGGTGATTTTACAGAGGTTTCCTCTTTTCTAGCCATAGTTATAGAGGGGATACCTTCTGAGAAATGTGATGTAGAGTGCCCCATGTCTGTGTTTGCCTTAGGCCCCTAGGCCTAAATGACTAAATCCGCCCCTGGATGTTACCCACTCCTCTGACAATAAGTTAGGCTTACTCTTTCCTCTATCTCAAACATCCACAAGGACCACGCGATAACCCACTGAGGGGACCACACTACCGACCACTTAGGAGCTCAGCCTCGGAAATTTGCGGGGGCAAAGGGCAACAAAGCCCCAAGAAATCTGGAAATGTTGCCCCTAAAAACCCTGATCAGGGGGCAATAACTGCCCCCAACATTTCGCTGTTGTCTACAGCAGCCTGCTGTTAGGATACAGGTCTGACTGGCAGCAGGCGATCCTGCAGCTGCGGTGGAGTAGCCTCTGCTGCGACGGACCGGTATGCTCCAGCTGTTACATAAGAAAGCTGTCAGGTGGTTCCCCAACGCCACATCCTGCAAATAACACCGGGTTCAGACATTTCGGTGTCCACGTGAACCAACCGGGCTGTTCAGACATTTCGGCGCCGGGCTGCGGAGCTCCGTGACAGGTGTCTGCGCTTTGTCGAGTTTCTGCGTCTGTTCTGTTGTGTGAGCAAATAAATGATGTTTCAACAAGTCGTTGTCTTTTGATCATTTTAATTAAGCAAATAATAAAGCAACTAACTAAAGCACAATAAAGCAAATAATAATAAAAGAAAGAGAGAAAGAAAAGGAAAGTGAAAACACTAAGTGGAGGTCCACGATATGTTTTCACTTAGCAGGCCAAATTCACTGAAAGGAATGCCCTGAAAGTAGTTCACTGAAAATAATTCACAGAGTCCAAATCTATATTTCAGCTGAAAGGTCAGAGCTCCATACACCATGAGCATATGAAGCATCTGACCCCGAAGGGCCGATGTAGTCACATATCTATAACTTCATAAACACGTAGCAGCAAAGGAAAAGATATCGAGTCAACTCTATCCCACTTTCACCCATCTGTCTCAGTGTTCTCACCCTGGGATAAGAACACAGGTCAGACTGTTCTTAGATACACAAGCAAGTTGTCTCTAGTTTTCTAATCAACCCAAGGCTGTCTGCTACGACAGAGATGACACTGACAGAAACTATCTAAGTGCAAAGAGTAAACATGATCAGACATTCATGTACAGTTATTAAAGCAAAGCATATTAAATCATAAGAAATGTAATAAAGAGAAAGTTTGCCACCACAATCCCCCCTTTGGCCATTCTATGGCCACAAAGGATGTACAAAATGTGTCACATCAACGTATGCATACATCATCATGTTTAAGCAAATGCATCACTAATTGACAAACTGAAATTCTGCTTCTGCTGTTTTTGTAGAACGTTCTAGTGCAAATGAGCAAGCATGGGAAAAGCAACACATTAAGGTACAATTTCATTAAAATCTTGGTCCTGGCTGTCATGGTGTCACTGTCAAAGCTCATACTCTGAAAGGGAGGATCCCAGTCTGGCCAGGACTGGTTCCCTGCCTCAGCGGTTGGCAAAGGCTGCTTGACCGTTAGAACCTGACAATGAGACCTCGGACACAAGGAATTATACAACATTCAAACAGGACGAATAATTCTTTCAATATTGCAGTCAAAATGAGTGATCACCGTTTTTCAATCACTGAACAGAAACAGTACATAACCCAAACGTCTGCTCCGGTGTTTTCTTTCAGTTCTTTGGCAAGTGTCTCCAGTCCAGTTAATGCTTTGTCAAAGAAACGTCCGGTGCAGTGTTATTTGGGATGTAGGTGTAGCAAGCATTCCCAAACAAGACACACCTTTTTCTGCGAGCGGAGTGCCATCACCATCTGGTGCTGCTGCCAAGGACAAGAGCAGACTGCAGCGTATCATTCGCTCTGCAGAGAAGGTGATTGGCTGCAACCTGCCTTCCCTCGAGGATTTGTACACCGCCAGGTCCCTGAGGCGTGCAGGAAAGATTGCGGCTGACCCCTCCCACCCCGGTCACAAACTCTTTCAGATGCTCCCCTCTGGCAAGAGGCTGCGGTCCATTAGGACCAAAACCTCACGCCATAA
>JAVQJD010096966.1:0-16550 GCA_036023655.1 Nannoperca australis | reverse complement strand
CTACTTCTACAACAATAACTACACCTCCTGTTACTACTACACCCACTACTTCTACAACAATAACTACACCTCCTGTTACTACTATACCCACTACTTCTACAACAATAACTACACCTCCTGTTACTACTACACCCACTACTACTACACCTACACCTCCTGTTACTACTACACCCACTACTTCTACAACAATAACTACACCTCCTGTTACTACTACACCCACTACTTCTACAACAATAACTACACCTCCTGTCACTACTACACCCACTACTACTACAGTGGAACCAACAACAGCTTCCACGGTCTCTCTGGTAACAACCACAGTGAACAACCGGATCAATAAGGAGGTGACACAGAGACAGAGAGGAGACGTGCACAGTGAGGACGCACACACACACACACACACACAAGAACTGCAGTTTAATGTAACTTCTGATAACTTATTGTTTGCAGACATTTTATTTACCCTGCAGTCTGATTCTGCTTCATTGACAGACGCATCAATACTGATTTATTGATTAATTGTTGTTGCAGTCCCTCGAGAGCACAGTCACAACCAGGTGTGGGAGTTCGACATCGAGCTGGGAAACACAGCCGAGGACGCCAGAGACGATCCGGGTAAGCTTCCGAAGTCTGACACCAACGTTTGGAAATACAGTTCCCATGATGCTTTCAGTGACTGGTACTCTGACTGTGTGTGTGTGTGTGTGTGTGTTGTAGAGGCCGGGGTGCTCCGCTGCACCTTTGATCACGGAGTGTGTGACTGGATGTTGGACAGAGAAGGTGATCTTCACTGGGAAACTGCTCGCGACGCTGCAGGTTTAAAATATTCAGATTCTTGTGTGTCAGTACAACTTTAAATTACATGTTTCTCAGTGAGCTCAGAGTTACTGATGTGTTGCTTTATATTTTATATCTGTATGTATGTGTATTTATACCATATATACATACGTGTGTACATGCTACACTATGACTTTTTTTGACCTGCTATAGTATGACGTTTTATTATATTTTTGATGTTTTTTACAACATGCCGTAGAATAACTTTTTTGACATCTTATGACATTTTTTGACATTTATAAATTTTTACAACATGCTGTAGAAAACCTTTTTTGACATTTATGATGTTTTTCGAAATTTTTGAAGTTTTTTGATATTTTATAAATTTTTACAACATACTGTAGAATTACCTTTTTGACATTTTATGATTTTTTAAAAGTTTTTTGACATTTTATGACTTTTTTGCAACATGCCGTAGAAAAACTTTTCTGACATTTTATGACTTTTTTACAACATGCTGTAGAATAACTTTTTTGACATTTTATGACTTTTTTTGACATTTCTGAAGTTTTTTGACTTTTTTAACATTTTATACATTTTTGTAGAACATGTTGTAGAATAACTTTTTTGAAATGAATACCATATATACATACGTGTGTACATGCTACACTATGACTTGTTTTAACAACATGACTTTTTTACATTTTACGACTATACTATTCCGTTTTTAGACTTAAAAAAAAAAAGTAGACTTTTTTTGACCTGCTATATTATGACGTTTTTATTATATTTCTGATGTTTTTTACAACATGCCGTAGAATAACATTTTTGACATCTTGTGATATTTTTTGACATTTTATAAATCTTTACAACATGCTGTAGAAAACCTTTTTTGACATTTATGATTTTTTAAAAAGTTTTTTGACATTTTATGACTTTTTTGCAACATGCCGTAGAAAACTTTTCTGACAAATTAATGACTTTTTTACAACATGCTGTAGAATAATTTTTTTGACATTTTATGACTTTTTTTGACCTTTTGAAGTTTTTTGACTTTTTTGACATTTTATAAATTTTTACAACATGTTGTAGAATAACTTTTTTGAATTTTATACCATATATATATACGTGTGTACATGCTACACTATGACTTGTTTTAACAACATGACTTTTTTACGTTTTACGACTATACTATTACGTTTTTAGACTTAAAAAAAAAAGTAGACTTTTTTTGACCTGCTATATTATGCTTTTTTACAACATGCCGTAGAATAACTTTTTTGACATTTTATGATTTTTTGCAACATGCCGTAGAAAAACTTTTCTGACATTTTATGACTTTTTTACAACATGCTGTATAATGACTTTTTTTTACATTTTATGACTTTTTTTTGACATTTTTGAAGTTTTTTGACATTTTATACATTTTTACAACATGCTGTAGAATAACCTTTTTGAAATGTTTCGACTTTTTTTACATTTTATACATTTTTGCAACATGCCATGAAAGAACTTTTTCGACATTTTATGACTTTTATTTTACATTTTATAATTTTTTACAACATGCTGTTAAAAAACTTATCTGACATTTTGACCTTTTTTTGACATGTTATGACTTTTTTACAACATGCTGTAGAATAACTTTTTTGACAATTTAAGACTTTTTTGACATTTTTGAAGTATTTAGACTTTTATGACATTTTATACATTTTTCCAATGTGCTGTAGAAAACCTTTTTTGACATTTATGATGTTTTTTGACATTTTTGAAGTGTTGTGATATTTTATACATTTTTTGCAACATGCCATAGAATAACTTTTTTTGACATTTTATGACTTTTATTTGACATTTTATGCATTTTTACAACATGCTGTAGAAAAACTTATCTGACATTTTATGACCTTTTTTTGACATTTTATGACTTTTTGACATTTTTGAAGTATTTTGACTTTTATGATATTTTATACATTTTTACAACATGTTCTTACATTACATTACATTACATTTAGGCATTTAGCAGACGCTTTTATCCAAAGCGACTTCCAAAATAAGAGCTTTACCTCAAGTGCATAGAACCATGATTGAAAACAACAGGACGTCTCATCAGACTTGTAAGGGCTGGTAATGAATCGCAAGTGCTGTAAGTAAGTATATCGCTGCCAATGGCAGAATCAGAAGAGCATTAGATCAGCATCATGATGTTTCCACCCCCATGCTTGACAGTAGGTACGGTGTTTTTGGATGCAACTCAGCATTCTTTCTCAAACACAACAAGTTGAGTTTTTACCAAAAAGTTCTATTTTGGTTTCATCTGACCATATGACATTCTCCCAATCCTCTTCTGGATCATCCAAGTGTCTCTAGCAAACTTCAGACGGGCCTGGACATGTACTGGCTTAAGCAGGGGGACACGTCTGGCACTGCAGGATTTTAGTCCCTGGCGGCATAGTGTGTTACTGATGGTAGCCTTTGTTACTTTGGTCCCAGCTCTCTGCAGGTATTCACTAGGTCCCCCCGTGTGGTTCTGGGATTTTTGCTCACCGTTCTTGTGATCATTTTGACACCAGCCCCAGATCGAGGGAGATTATCAGTGGTCTTGTATGTCTTCCATTTTCTAATAATTGCTCCCTCAGTTGATTTCTTCACACCAAGCTGCTTACCTATTGCAGATTCAGTCTTCTCAGCCTGGTGCAGGCCTACAATTTTGTGTCTGGTGTCCTTTGACAGCTCTTTGGTCTTGGCCATAGTGGAGTTTGGAGTCTGACTATTTGAGGTTGTGGACAGGTGTCTTTTATACTGATAACGAGTTGAAACTGGTGCCATTAATACAGGTAACGAGTGGAGGACAGAGGAGCCTCTTAAAGAAGTTACAGGTCTGTGAGAGCCAGAAATCTTGCTTGTTTGTAAGTGACCAAATACTTATTTTACCGAGGAATTAATTCATTACAAATCCTACAATGTGATTTCCTGGATTCTTCCCCCCATTCTGTCTCTCATAGTTGAAGTGTACCTATGATGAAAATTACAGGCCTCTCTCATCTTTTTAAGTGGGAGAACTTGCACAATTGGTGACTGACTAAATACGGTTTTGCCCCACTGTATACACATTTAAGTCCCAGTCCAACTTGTAATAACTTTGGTCATCACCGGACCTTCCATCTACCGGCAGCTATCGCCACCATCAGGTCCAAATTTCAATTTGTTTAATAATTTTGTTTGGGGAAAAATACTTGCAAAACTAAGTTAATGGCATTCCCATGAGCCTCAGCTGTACTTTGCATTTTGTGCAAGTTATGAAATGTTAGCATGCTAAACTAAGAAGGTGAACTTGATGGGAGACATTACGCATGCTGAACATTAGCATGTTAACTCTGTCGGTGAGAAAGTGTTAGCATTTAGTTCAAAGCACTACTGTGCCCAAGTCACAGAGACACTAGAATGGCTGTAGGTCTTGTTTGCTTGTGGTCCTGTTCCACTTGTTCTCAATCCGCTCACCTAATGGACGCATCTTAAAAGAAGCAAACTCAAGAGCCTGTCAGAAAACCAAGGAGAATTCAACATAACATTATTCTGTAAGGCTAAATTCAGCAGGGGTAGGGGGGGGTTGCACAGCGTCACGCCGGCGTTCAGACTTTAAATCTATGAAATGGAATAAAAATATATCAGCTAAAACTTGATTTTGAATGAAGACTTCAGACAAGGTAAATGAAGACCCAACACAGCCATAAGGTCAGTCCTGTTTGTTAAAAACCTTTTATTAAGATATTCAGATTTTTTCCTCATTTTTAATCATTCTGGTTTCTTTTTCTCTTTACAGTAGTTAATGTGCAATTATCTTTATTACTGGGTCACAGTTAGGAATTCACAAAGTTATTGGCACTTGGAACACATGGGGAAAAACACTGGCATGTACACGGGGCGGGGCAGGGGGGTGGCGCGAAGGGGCATCTGGGCAAGCGGTTGGATGGGGGGGCAGGGCAGGGTAACACGGCATGGCTAGGGTATAGGTCTGGGCTGTGTGTGGTGGGGTGAGGTTGGGTATTTTCTTTGACATCAGTAGACGCTACTGCATTGGGTTTTTTTGTTTTTTTTATCCTTTTTTTGTTTACTTCCAAAAGCTCTTATTTCCATTTTTCTGGATTATGAAGAATAATAAAGAATAATACCTCATGCTGCGAGTGCACATCTAACAATCAAACTTCGATAGTGCTTCTATGTCATAATGTACAGTTTATATATTTATATATTTATAGTTGAAAAACGAGAAAAAAAGTTCTGCGGAGTATTTTCACCCAACAACACCAGAGACAAGGAAGAGAAGGAGTAAAAAATAGTCATTCACGGTTGCTATGATCATGTGTAAGCCCGCCCGCCCCCCCCCGTTCTGTAGTATGATTCTGAGGTAAGACTGTGTTGATGTGGACTCTCGGCTTGTGTCCAGTTCTGTAAAAACCCTGCGCCGTATGCATTCAAATGGTCCGAGAGCGCTCTGCTGAGGCTCCCGGGTTTGTTCCTGAAAAACAAAAATGTACCTGCTTTGTAACGGCAGCCACAGCAGTTCAGAAGCTGTCGCAGCGCTGAGATATCTGTGGGGATTAAGGTCTGCTATGGCTGAGAGCTCCCGAGGTAAACTGGTACTTTTTTTTTTTAAACTGCATCAGTGACACGAAGACACGCAAACACATGTTCTGCAACACATCTGAGAGTCTGCATGTGTGTGTGCGAGCTTCTGTATCTCAGAGGTTTGCCCGTTTTGTATTCATTTATACATATACAGTATATATATATATATATTTATATTTAAGTGTGTGAGTGTGTGTTGTCTCTGGTGTGTGGGGATTTGGGAAAGAGCGGAGTAAATGTTTCTGGATAGCAGGAAACGAGACTCGCTGCGCGCAAGGGGAAAGGTCGGGCGAGGGTTGATGAGGTCAGGTGAGGAAGAGGAGGAGGAAGGTGGCTGAGCAGAGGGGAAGGGATGGAGAGGAATAAAACGTAGAGGATTGAACCTCAGGATCATTATCTTGATTCAAAACGGTGTCATATCCACTTCCCTCGCTCCGCTGTTCTCAAGTTTAGCCAGTTTTTACATTTAACGACACACCTCCTGACATTTCAGGTTTTCAGCAGGGTCCCTACACAGCAAAACAACATTTTACAAAAAGTGTTGAAATGTACTTTTTGTTGTATTCACATGCTTTGGTCACTTCATCACTTTCTCATGTCCTACATTTACCAGAATGCATTTCCATGACGTGTGCTCTGGTTTTGTGGTCTCTCTGCTTCTTCGATGGTGGATTAAGAAAGAAGCTTGATGTTCACTGCTGAAAACACCAAAATGTGATTTCTAACATTTGTACGTTTGAAGGTTTTTTCCTGTAACATTTGATTTAAAAATGTGTTTAAAAAAACAAAATAAAAAGGGCAATATGACCATAACTATACTTGGAACACACTATTCCATGCAATACATATGACAGTTCAAGTCAAACCCCACAAGCATTTTGACAGAATTGATAGTTGACATCAAACATCTGGCGCATCATCAGTGGAAAGTGTTTTTTTAAAGAGAACCTTTGACTGTGGCGTATTGTCACATTAACTGCGTTTACCTGGACCACTAATATTCCACTAATAATGGGAATAACCAATCAGAATAGAAATGCCTCAGTGGGAGGAGACTGAAGGATTTCTTTTTTAGACACACTTTCACAATGCATTCAATAGGAAAACGGATCCATTTATTTATTGCCCATGTAGTTGGAATGTTTGATCAGAATCAGTAGTCCATGTAACCGCAGCTACTGCAAGTTGTGTGCTCGTTTGGATTGAGGATAAACCAGTGAACCATCAGATGCTTGCTGGGTGATCATACCTTCCTCTGGATGCTTTTAAAACACCTAGAAGTGATCTGAATTCACTTCGTGCCAATTTCCACATCTGTGTAGGAACCCTTTCTGAATCAACTCCAACCTTCACCGGTACCCCTGGCCCACCTGAACTACCCCCACCTCTACCCTTTAAACCCCCACCCCCAGTCTATGCTCCCAGTTCCCGCCTGAGGGGAGACAGCTTTATGGGCATTTCGTTTTTACAGTAAACAACAAATGTCAAAGAGAGAAGAGAAAAACATACAAAATAAAAAAGGGAATAATAGTACAAAAAGATAAAAACAACAAAAATAAGGAACTTACAAAAAGGATCCTCACACCAGCATCCAAACCACAGACAGGAAGTGACATAGTGAGCGTGCTCAGAAAGGTGCAGAGGGCTTTGGCTCTCCGGGACAGTTGAGCGCTCGCCCAAAGGTGCTTTTTTTTTTAAAGATTACTCCACTCTCTCCTCGTCACTTTTGTTCCTTTCTGTGGATCGGCAGCTGAGACGGAGATCAGGAGTGAAAAGCTGACGGACAAAGTTGCAGACGGACAAGTCAAAGCACAAAACCAGCCGCAGCGCTCTTTTCTTTTGGAAGTCATGTCAGCAACTTTCAATCTACTGACAACTTAATTTGGCATCTCCGGCCCACATGAGGTGTGGACATTTTGGCGGCTTTGCGTCTCGTGTGGGATTTGTAAAATGAGCAGCAGAAGCCTCCAGTGGTCTGCTGCTAAGGTGCTCGGATGAATACAGTGATCGAGACTCTTTTGTTACAATCGTAGCTTGTGTAGGATCACTGCTTCTTGGGATATCGCCACCTGGTGGTGTCGGCGGTTACTGCGGCCGCAGAATCCCCCCCCCCTTCTCTGGGCCGCAGCAGCTGCATTTAGCCACCAGGTGACGGCTAAAGAAACAAACATTCAAGTAACAGTAGCTTATTCTTTGTGGAAAAGCTGGTTAGAACCAGGTCAAGTAAACTTACTTTGGGTCAATTTCTAATGGAATTTGTGGAAGCTTGGCTAAGAAATGTATTTATATCATCACAAGACAATGGAGTGTAAAATCTTATCCATGAAGGGATTTTTTTAACAGACATTCAGACTTGTAGCCTTAAAATGATGTGAGGCCAGCAGTGTTTCGTTTGCTTGACTGTCCGTCCATCCGTCAGTCCGTCCGTCTGCTTCCTGTAGTCCCTGATCCCGCCCCGACCACAACAAACGTCTAGTCCAGCATTAAAAGCCCAGCCCTCAACCCTCGCGCCCGCCCGCAGCACGTCAGTCATACAACAATCACAATGCAAAAATATGTGGTTCTCTTTCTCTAAACTATTTTACAGCTAACCATGTCTCCACTTCCTCTTTTGTCATTTTTTACACAACTTGGCAACTCTACGTACAGGTGTTAATGTTCAATTATTAGTAGCATCTGTCTTAAAACACAATAACTCTGAAGGACTACAGTACACTAGCTCAAATGTAGAAAACAAAAACAATAGAACATGAAACATAAAACCAAAATTGTATACAAAGCTCTTCTAAAAGCGCGATCAAACTTGTATCACATTTTTTTAAAGAAAAAAGCGTCTGCTCTGGCCCCACTCAACCTTTAGTCGTAAACCTGTGCTCAGACATAGCTGCCCTACAAAGAGGCAAAAGGCTGCAACCTGTGTTGACTTCTACAAAAGGTCAAATGGTCACAGGCATGCTTTATATTTCATTAAAAAAAGATGCTGTGATTTACAGCCTGTGGTTCTTTACTGCTCATTTTCATTTAATGATTGAGAATTTCCTCTTTGCAGGGCAGAGGAGTGTTCAAAACATCGTTATGAAAATCATTCTCTCCTTTCTCCTGTCAGTAGCGCTCAGCTACTCGCTCGTAACACTTCCTCTAAATCAGAGAGGAAATAAAAACAGACAGACAGATATTAAAGAAAATATCCCTTTTGCTGTGCTCGTTTGAAGAACGCCGAATATCTCAAAAATGTATTTTCAAAGCCCTGGATGGAAAAACCAGTCCGAGTGCAGCCAGCCGACAACCCGAGGCCCCGGGAGAACAGGCCAAGCACCACCAGAAAGCACGTGGGATCTGCCTGAACCCTCTATATCCACAACTTCAAAATCTTGCAGTGACAAAACGAGTGCATCTTGATTTGCTGCCTGTATTAGAAAATGTTAGACACTACCACAGTGGCCGCCTGCCTGTGGTTTCCCCTCATGGGATTGTGAGATGAACGTAAGGGGTCCGCACATGATGATCCATAAAATTACTATTCTTCTGAAACACTGATGTGTAGTTTGAGAGTATTTTCCTCTTTGATGACTCTGCCTCCCTTTCACAACTTTCTCTATAAAATGTCCAATTATTCTGTAAATGTCCACCACAGATTCCTTTAGCCGAAGAGGAAGTCTCGTTTGAGCAACAGTCCAAAAACCTGATAATATTCAATTTATTATCAAAGAAGACTAACACTGATTTTAACATTGAATTCATTATGAAAGTCCAATGAACTTTCAACTAACAAATATGAATCAGAAGGGACAACTTGTAATGGATTGCATTTAGGTTTCCCTCACAGGAACGTTCTTTGGAGGAACTCATTAGACATGAGTGTGTATTGAGGAAGAAGCCACGAGCACAAAATGTCTTACTATTAAATATTACTAATTACGATATATCCACACTTCTTTTTTCCTGACCTGTGATTGGTGGTTGTAAACACACGCTGACAAACAGGACTGACTGACTGCCAATGAGGCCCAAGCTCACCTCCACATGATCACGTCACAGTGATTAAAGCAGTGGGTGGAAAACGTTCAGCCAAATCTGTTTCTGGACATAAGACTTTTCTTTCTCTCCGCTCTTTTACAGATATTTAGTGCAATTTGAACTTCGTGGGAAAATAAAAGATCAAAGATCATTTTCCTGGTTCTCCAGACAAATCTTAAACTGTAGTTTTGGAAGCGTTGTACTTTATCTGGATCCCCGTTATCGTCCAGTGAGTGAGCGCTCGTCTTGCTGGGATCGCTTTGAGGGATTTAGACAACTTAACGTTTATTCATTCAGCCCACGACCCCACCCTTCGCAAAATGCCACGCTACATAAATAAACAAGCACCCAGGTATTTATCTTGGTGGCACAGGGCCAGGAGAGACGATCACCACCACCTCCTCCTCCTCTCTGTCATTAGCCTCCTCTCCCTCACTCTCTCCCCCTCTCTCTCCTCTCACTCTCGTCTCTTTGTCTGGATTGTGGCTTCGCTCATGTGACGGCAGACTGCCGCAATGCCTCATCTGTCCCGGGAGATTCTTAACAAACATCTCCTCCTCAGGAAGAACAGCACCTCCTCCTCCTCCGCCCCTCACTGCTCAAGTACAGGATCATTAGAATTCTGGTTTTTAACCCCACTTGCTTCTGGTCGATATTCACCTCATGATTGGCTGTGGACATTCTGATTTGTCGGCCACAGGGATAGTCAGACCTTCCTCATCAATCGTCTGATTATTAAAAGGTGCAGAAAACACAGAAATCACACATTTAGACAACAGTGTCCCATGAGAGGGGGGCTGGCAGCACGAACACACAACAGCCATGTGCCTGGTCAGATGTACCTACGCTCATGGATTTGCATTTGAATAGCTCACATATATGCACACACACAGCAACATATTTGGCAGCCCCATCTGTTATTGTTGTTGTAGACAGCGCACACACACACACACACACACACAAGTTTGGTAGGGATTTGCATTCTATGAAGAAAATGGAGTCGACGCAGAAATGAAGCAGCGGTGGATGGAAAACGATGTTTACGTAATGAAGCAACAAGGGGCCGACACTATTTAGCTCCTTCCTGTGTGCGTGTGTGTGTGTGTGTGAGTGTGAGAGAGAGAGAAAGAGGAGAGACGTAGGGGAAAGAGGAGAGAGAGAGATAGAAATGTATACATGTGGCGAGGAGACGAGGCAGAAAGAGATGTAAACAGAGAGGGAGGAAGACATCAAGAGGAGGACAAAGTGTCAGTGTCCTGGATGCAGTTGTTCTGCTGTCCCATGCAGGAGCACAGGACCGTTACCAGGCAGCAACGCTATATTCGGGAGGGAATCTGAAGGATAAAAAAAAAAATCTCTTAAAAGCCTGGAAATAGTCAACAGGAGTGCTCATGATCCTTTTGTGTGAAATCTATTTAACATTTAAAAAACTGTCGTCCAGTAGGAACAGTAGAGCAGCAGCCATGACGTGCAACATGGCCGCAATACATCTGCAGCTTTGATATGGCACAGATGTACAGACTGTGCTGTGTGTGTGTGTGAGTGTGTGTGTGTGTGTCTGTTTGGCAGAGGAGGCAGACAAAAACAAACAGCCACTCATCTCAACCTCTGCACATACCACCCATACACACACACACACCCACACACACAGACCTTGCAGAGCTGAGCACCCAAACCACCCACACACAGTGACAGACATGCGCAGTTGCCACATGAAGCCAGACACACACGTATGCAGCACATAGATCGAGATGCAGACCCAGCCTGGCATAGGCATGCGCATTACACACACACACACACACACACACACACACACACACACACACAAAAGCTCTTTCGAGTGAGGAGGCAGACATTAACATGCCATAAATGGAGATGGAGGGAAGCAAGCGGTGAGGAGGGGGAAAAAAACTGCATACATACATTAATATGCACACACAAACATCAAAAACACACCCACGCATTATGTTTGCCCACAGATGCACGCACGCACACACACACACGCACACACACGCACGCACACACACAGCCTTTACTAACAGCTCTCAAACCCACCCTGCAACAAACCACACACACACACAAAAATCAGTCACATACACACCAGTATGCATGCATGCATTAACACCAAATCATCCAAGCGTTCCAGCCCCCCCCCCCCATTCATCCCTCCTCTCCAGGGAGGTTCAGAATGTCCTCTTCTTCCCTCTCTATCGCGCAGATTTTTTCCCTCTCATTTAAGGTGGTTTAAAACAAAGCATTGGAATAAAACGATTTTTTTTTTTTAAGGAAATGTGCAAACTGTCTCCTCCGTCTCCCCCCACCTCCTCCCTGCCCTCCCCCAATCCCTTTCACTTTCTTTTGTTATCTCTCATGCTTCTCGCCTCGTCCCTCAGTAACTGAACTTGGTTAAGTCTCCACGGATCATACCATGTGCTCTACAATAGAAGGTGGGGATTAAAAAAGAAATAAAAAAAGATAGCCCCAGTTAACTTCCACCTCCTGCCTGGAGGACCTTTAGGTGCTCGTCTCAGGACCAAGGGTTCTTTGACTGATAGCCTTTTTTTTAAGAAATCAAAAACTTACATGTATACATGTAAATATATTTTAAAAAGTCACATAAAACATCTTTCCTCAGAAGCCGGGCTGTAAAAAGCAGACAATTCTTTTTGTCTTTTTTATAACACTGGTCTACAAAACTGGTTCAGTTGCAGACAGCTTAGAAGACGCCTCAAAGGCCGTTTTTGGTTCTTTTCCGGGGCGTCTCAACGTGCAGCCCCATTTCTGTTTCACTTCAGAGACGGTTTAACGACATAGCCTTCACCTTGAGGGGGTATGTGTGTGTGTGTGTGTGTGGCAGGCCAAACATTAACATAAACCTGTGACAGTGACACTGAACAGTTCACCAACGCAGCCTCTGCTCATTTCTGATGCCACACTGGCAACAAGGTGCTTGAGGTTTCTTCTAATTTAAAAAGGAAAAGACACCAAAACATGTCGAATATGAATACAAAAACAAAATGTCATAAATATCTAGTTAACAATTAAACAAATCTATTATATATCTCAAGTTTGGGTTTTAAAGTGTTCAAGATTATCATGCTTAAAAAACATTAATATTTGATAGCAATAGTACTCCAGTGTAGCGATAGGTTTGGTTCACCAGTTCTGGCAGATATGCAAATTCAACACACAGGAAATGGTACATAAAAACAGGGGATTGGTAGATCAGAAGTGTGGATGCAACAGCTGGATTATCTTTCAAACTACACACTCAACGCGTTCTCTTAATCTCTTAATCATGGCACCTTCGACACAGAAGGGTTGTTGCAGCCCCTTTCAGTTTTCACAGACCAAACCAGGACTGGCTGGTGTTCACTAGTGTTTGCTGGCCGACATAACAAGGCTGTAATCTAAACGCTCATTATTAACGTCTTTATACATTTCAAAATGTTTCCAAACTTGAAAGATCATATTCAAGACTGTCTTCAGATTTTCAATCTCATCGTTGCTGGTGAACAAGCTGTGGGCACGCAGGGCTCCAGGGTGAAACGTTCTACGTCATCTAGTGCCACTCAATACCTGATGTGACAATTTACTGTGACAGTAACAGCTGTGGAGTCTCTGATCAGAGAACACGTGCACAGAAACAGGGATACTACCTTTTGTGTCCTGGATGTCATTTACACAATAGCCTTGAAAACATCCAAATTTGTTAGAATCTGCCAGCGGTTATGTTTTGATACATGAAGAAACGTCCTTTAGTTCTACCCTGCTGCCTTGCACATAGTCTAAGCACATAGTAGTGAACTGATACAGTACATGCACATTGGCTTCCGTGTCACTCACACTACTGCTTTCATTCCCCAGTGCCAGGCAGACAGGTGTGTCTGGTCTGTTGTAAGACTTTATATTGATTGTCTGGGATTGATTTTATGATTAAAAGACTGAGACTGGAACTATTATCTGGTGTAATGAGGATTTGAATATCCATTTGAAAGCAGCGATGGTATTGGGGATCAAAACACTGGCACTAAATGAAGAAGTTCAGCTGGAGCCTCTGTATTCGACCTCAGACTGAACAAGCTAAAACACCCTCGGCGGTGTTTAGCTGATGAGCTGTATTGTGGATTCTGGAGGTAAATTCTTCTAAAAGAGAAAAGATCTTGTCTGTGTTCTTTTTTCTGAAAGCTTCCATTCAGCCATTCACTTTGAGAATCAAAGGCGAATATGACTGCAATATGACTTTCAGGGTTGTTTCTATGCCAACATTCTTCTGTGATCTCTATTATTTAGCAGCTCTCTTTTGTAGAATTCTAAATACCTCCCGTAAAGCCAGGAACTTAACTGCACAAACCAACAAACTCAACTTTCAGCCAGTGCATTCAAAGCTGACCTTCTCCATTAGCAGCCTCGTTAACAACGCCAAATAAATCCAAGGTGGACGCTTGCACGTGACGAACAGCAGCCTCTCGGGTCTGCTTAGGTGTAGTTCACCTTTAATTCCCACGCTGCTCTGGTGTACTGTAGCTGATGCAGCTGACAGAGCCCAAATGCGTATTAGCGCGTATGTGTGCTCACCGCAGCGATGGGCTGAATGAAGCAACCAAGCGTGTGTGAAAACACATCGTCTGGCCTCCCGCTCTCTCTGTGCTGCAACACACAAACACACACACACTTACACACACACACACACACACACACTTCCTTTGCAATGTTACCCAATGCCTGAATTAGCACCTTCGTCCATGCCAGGAGAGCACGCATCTGAGCAGCAGAGCCGGGAGGAAACTGCTGTGTGGCGACACGGCTGCGAATATTCTTAGGGACAACTATTTAATAAGAGGAGCTGAAAACAAGAGCATCACAAGCATCACTGCTGTATCCATACACACACACACACACACACACACACACCTTCCTAAACTCACAGGCAGAAACCAGCTTTTGGATAATTCTTAATTTTCCTTCAGATTTTTAAGAAGAATGGGTGAAAATTTGTCTTTTTTCTCTTTTTTTGTTGCATTTTTTAAAAAATAAAATCACACCCCCCTTCTCTTTCTGACACGTACAAAAACGTAGTTCGATTGTACTCATACCGCAGGAAATAACACAGTGCATTTATCGCGCGCAAACTCTTTGACAATCATCAGTAACAAGTTTCCTCTCCCTCCGGAGGCTCGGCAAAAATCACACATACAAAGGAAAGCTTAGGAATTTAAACACAAAAAAGTTCTAATGAAATGTTTTGGGTTTTTTTACATTTTAGGGTCAAACACAGAGGTTGAGGGGGAAAGGTTTTTAGTCAAGAAAATTTTAGTTTTTGATGCCAACACATTCAGTCAGAACTCACCAACAATTCTCTAAGGGCCAGTTTCCCAGCATTCCCGGTTAAAGAGCAGGGTTGGTGGGGTCGGGGTGATCATAAACCATGCGGATATACATATTAATATTCATTTCAACCCCTGACCTCAGCATCCCCACACTCTCAGAGAAGCTCTGACCCGGCCGTCCAGATGAAAGCCACGTAAAAAACGAACAAATAAAAAACAGGGTTCTGAACGTGCTCACTCAACCTCCGCCGACTCAACGCTGCGGTCCGGATGCTTCGTCACGCGTACATTCAATATCAAAACAACAGTGTTACCGGAGTTAGTGGAAAGAAACATCACTCTCTCCAAACAGGATTATCCCCCACCCCCCTCCCCAGGGAATGTGTGTGATTGATTATGGAAAGAAAATGGCCTTAGTGACAGAACACACTTTAACAATAAGGTCTTGAAAGGTTGCAGAGGAATGAAGAGGGGTGTGTATATATGTATGTGTGTGTGTGTGTGTGTGTGGGGGGGGACACTAATAGCCAACCTCCTCCCTCTGCCACCTTTCTCTCGGTTTTTCTCTCTCAACCAATCCGAAGAGAGGCATTCTGGGCCGCAGAGAGAAGAAATGCGGACAAACGAAGGAAGGAAAGCAGAACAAACTGACCAAAAAGAGGTGGAAAAGAAACAAATCCCCAAACACACGGCGGCTGGGAGAAGAGTGACCACCGTCATCACGACCACCGTTCTCTACTCATCGCCCCAGAGAAACGCTATCCCCTCCTCCATCAATCTGTCCGTCTGTCCATTCATCTCTCTGTCCGTTCACTCACTCAAAACAAAGTGCTGCCGTCTCCTCCCGCCCCATGGAGGCCGTCTGCTGGCGTGGCTCCGCCTCCCACTTCGTTATTGTTGGCAGCCGCCGCCACGGCTTCCAGTGAGGCAGGATCAAAGCCCTGCTCCGCCCCCAGCGCGTCGGCCTCCATCTTCACGCTGTCTGCCAGGAAGGCGGAGTACGCGTCGCTGTCAGCCATCAGCAGTTTGAGCTTGGGGATCCAGCTCTTGCGGACAACACGGCGGGCGTTGGTGCACATGTCGGCCGCGATGGCGTTCATCTCGCTCTCCTTGAAGCTCGGTGCAAAGTTCTGGCAGTAAACTGGAGGAAGGAAAAGAGAGGAAGAGGGAAAGAAAGGAAGATGAAAAAAGCGGGAAAAAAGGGATGCGAAGAGTCTTAAAATGTACATTTTGAATCTGTAATAGCCAACTTTGCATGCAGGCAGCTCATAAACCTCACAGTATCAAACTGAGTGTCTGTGGGACTCACATTTGACAGCGTGCAGCACTCTGTTGTCCAGGGGTTTACGGCTGGGGTCGTTGGTTGAAGAGCGGATCCCAGTTCCACAGCTGTTAGCCAGAGTGCTCCTGAGCAAGGAAAAAAACCCACATATACATCCCATAAACACATTAACAACAGAAATACAGGACACCTTAAATCATCAGGCTCCATATTGAAATACAATTTCTTCTCTGACCTGAAGTAGGTTGAGCAGAAAAATTGATTCAATGCCAAAAGTGGATCGACTCTGATTGTAGTCGAGTTTACAGCCTGCAGTCACCATTTACTGCTGCTTATATCAGGGATACTCAACTTGCTTTGCCCGGGAACCAGTTCATAAACAAACATGAATATTTGTCAGAGATCTTGCGGTGCTACCAGACAGGAACGCTGCACTGAAGTCAGCATGTTCTGACTTGTGATGGCGTCTGATATTAGCAAATGAAACACAGAGGTTTGGTGTGAGGTGGCAAAACAAAGGT
>JAVQJD010096962.1:0-87636 GCA_036023655.1 Nannoperca australis | reverse complement strand
GTTGGGTCTTTGTGTGTGTGGAAGTTGGTCTCGACCGGCTCCATGTGATTGAGTGCCCTGAGATAACTTTGTTATGATATGGCGCTATATAAATAAAATTAAATTGAATTGAATTGAATTAGAAGATTGATACCACTTTCATGTCTGTCCAATAAATATGACGGTACAGCCAAGAGATGGTTAGCTTAGCTTAGCATTAAGACTGGGAGCAGACAAGCATTTTAAAAGGCAAAAAAATCAGCCTGCTGGTTTCTCTTTAGCTCTTTTGTTAGCTGTGTGAGTTATGGTGTAGTGACGGCAGCTACATGCATACCCTCCAAGACTATGTTGTAGCGGATGTATTTAACAGACATGATTGATCTTCCCACCTAACTCTCAGCAAGAATGAGAATAAATATGTTTCCCAAATCGTCTACCTAGTCCATTCTTTTTGTACTTTGGGTGCAACTCCCTACACGCCCAAACATTATGTGCATACACTCCTGAGTGTTTATGCTAGGAGATTCAAGAGTGTTTATTGCTCCTGCGAATACAAGCTCTTAATATGGTTGAGATTGAGGATCTCACTGCAATGTCCTGTTTTCTCAATCAGGAGTGACGCCAGAGGCCGAGGAGAACGACCGAAAAACATCCAGGGTGAGTATGCCAGCTATTAAACTCTGCTCCTAGGACACTTAGCGATGACTCATACTATCAACCCTGTGTTCCTCCTCTCCTCCCCCTCATAGTTGTTGCTTAAAAGAGGCATCTTCACTATGAAAGAGAACAATTAAAACTTTTTATGACCCCAAAAACTCTATTCTGTTCTTCTGGGGTAACAATTTTGAAAGGAAATGAATTCACACAGTGCCTATACACACAAGGAAAATGATCTATTTGGAGGCGAAAAGGGATTCCTCTGAGTTATTTTGTGGTTATGTTTGATTTTGTGCGTTAGTAGAGCACTGTATATGTGCAGTGTGTGCTAGTGAAGGACACCAAATGTGACAATAGATCTCCAGAATCACAAGTAATCCCATTACACACACACACACACACACACACACACACACACACACACACACACACACACACACACACTCTTTCTCTCTCTCTCTCTTTATGTGTGTGTGTGTGTGTGTGTGTGAGAGTGTGAGTGTGAGTGAGAGAGAGAGAGAGAGAGGAGGGGGAGACTCATTTCTGCTGCAGCTCATTTTCTTGAAATATTTCACATGAATATTGGCAGCAGTTGTGCTGCAAAAGACAAAAGGAAATGAACCGTGGCTGCTGGAGCCAAAGACAACACACAGTGTGAGAAAGTCTCACTAGAGTTACTGCTCGCTGCACAGTGAGAGACAATCTCAATCTAAGCTATTAAAAACTGCCTCAGGATATATGAAATACATAGGCAAGAAAATGAGTTGGTGAAAGAATATTTATGATGTAGCTGGAGAAAAAATTTGCTCCTGTCATGGCGAGCATTAAAGTAAGAAACGAGTAAATTACAGAACATGAGTTATGTTTTTATTAAATGACAATAACTTTGTTGTCTGGGGGATGATCAGATTGCACTTTAAAAAATGTTTATCTAACCTCTGTTTCAGTCTTGCTATTTCAGGCTTTATTGTTCAGCCATTTCTGGCCTGAGGAGTAAACTTTCCATAAAATGAAGCCCAGGCTCATGAACAGTGAGGAGATTAACTGAGAAAAGGATGGGGTGAGACTGAGAGGTGGGTGGGGCGAATAAAGAGGGTAGAGTGGGTTAGGGTGGGAGGTGGCATCTTACTGTAAATGACACATCGTCCGTGTCGAGGAAAAGCAGAGGGCAACCACAGTATATTGTGTTGATGAGAAGAACCATGACTTGAAGCTTCCAAAGAAAAAATCAGTGCACTCAGCTCTGACATCACTGCTAACACTGTGTTGTGTTTAAGTACACACGTTGGTGGTATATATGCATAGTTATCCAAAACGTCCACAACATGCCAGGGCCTCAAATTATTTGATTATTACTACTAATGCATTAAAGGACACTTCACCAATTTTACACATTACTAATGATGGTGGTGATGGAGAGGCCTTGCAGAGGGCAGTACACTTGTATATACTTGTGTAAGTAGACAACTTTTATAATCTCTTCTTTAACTCTGGAGTTTAATCAAATCTGACAAAAGTTACTCAAGTGAAATCACTTGAGCTTTGATTTGGAAACACATTTATAACACAAAGTCCGCTTTGTAATGTTTTTTAAAGTTTTACATTTGGGGAGTACCATGTTTACAGTGCACATGGTGGGGGACGATTAAATGTAATAGACTATATTTACCTCTAAAATGTAATGGTGTATCTTGAAATATAATCTCCCATGAAATACCTCAAAATTATACATATTTACCATACAGACATGAGAGTAATATCTTTTCAATCTAACTCACGGAAGAAAGGCAAATAAGTGTATTTCCCAAAATGTCAAACTATTTCTTTAAGTTCAGTACTTTGGTGAATGTATTTAGTTTCCACAGCTGACAGAAGGAAAGGCTGCAGTAGAAATTATATTTCAAGACATCAAGAGTTTCTTGGTGTCAAAGCCAGTGAGCTGTCTCTGACTCCCACCAACACACCCCAAACCACTTTGCGCTCTATCACTCAGTTATTCACCCTCATCTCTGCTCCGCACACCCAGGTCACGCTTATGTTTCAGAGGTCGATCTCAGCTATGCTCAGAGAGAGAGACAGTCGAGGCTCAAAGTCGACCAGGGAGAGGCTGTCTTACTGTCAAAACAATCCACTCCAATCAACAGTGGCCACGTCTGCCCTCTGCCTCTCCCCCAGACTCTCTCATTCCTCGATTCAAGACCTTTTATCCTTTCCTCTGGACCTGTGTCTCTTCTGCCATCATCCCTCGTTACTCATACATACCATTTACAGTAACTGATGTTCTTATCATACAGTTAGTCCAACAGCATGATAAGTTTAAGTTTTCATTTACATTCTTGTATCACCAACATACTTGCCAGTGCTTCTGTTATTATGGAGTACAGGGATTTGAGTCCAAGAGTCCCAATTAGTATTTCAGTGACAAGATACTAATAATGTAAGAGAGCAAAAGAGCGGGAATGGATTTTTATAGGAGAAATATTCAAGAAAGAAGAGAAGGTGATCGGACTGTAACTGTGATGTGGAAGTAAATATTAATGGCCAGCGGCTACAGTATATATAATGAGTATATATAATGATGGAAGGTCAGTGCCATTACCTATGACAAGACAATATATCAGTAAATCCACAGCAGAGGTTTGACACGAATTTTGAATGAATCTTGTTTGACATTAGTTTCTGATTGCTCTTCTGTGTAATATGAAGATCCTTCCAGAAGTAGAAAGTAACTACATACATTTGCTCAAGTACTGTACAATTTTGAGTTACTTTTACTTGAGTATTTCAGTTTTCTGCTACTTTGTACTTCTACTCCACTACAGTTTAAAGGCACATGTTGTGCTTTTTACTCCACTACATGTATTTGATAACTTTAGTTACCTTCTAGTTATTTTTCTTTTGGTACATTTTTGGTAATTTTTTTAACTTTCTCTTAAGTAAATATTTCAATGCATGAATATTACTTATAAGAGAGTATTTGTACACTGTGTTATTTTCTCCTGGGGCAGCATGTTGGTACCTCACAGCAAGTCAGGGTTTTTAATTCAAACCCACCAGTCGGCTGGGGCTCTTCTGTGTGGAGTTTGCATGTTCTACTCCGGCTTCCTCCCATCATCCAAAGACATGCAGGTTGATTGATGATTCTAAATTGCCCGTAGGTGTGACTGTGAGTGTGAATGTTTGTCTGTTTCTATGTGTCAGCCCTGTAATTGACTGGCAACTGGGTGTACCACGCCTTTCGCCCAATGTCAGCTGGGATAGATTCCAGCCCCCCCTGTGACCCTCTGAGGATAAGCGCTATAAATTATGGATGGATGGGTATTTGTACTTTTACTTAAGTACAAGTTCTCAGTTTTTTTATTTATTATCTTTTACACAAACTATGAGGTGATATAACTAATGAGAGAGGCCTGGAGAGAGTTCTGTATTGATAACACAAGCATTTGGATCTTATTAGTAAAGTACTTTGTCATCAGCATTAACAACTCTGTGATATTTATATTCAGAAGAGATGTCATTAACGAAAGTAACACACCTATTCAGGTGAGTTGGTAGGACTCTGTGAAGAGCCAGCCAAAACAAAACAAAAAGTCTTGACTTGACCATGACATGGAGGTATGGAAGCAGATCTCTTTAAAACCTTATATGAAAGTGTCAGCATTTCAAATTACTTACAAAAGGTAATGGGCAGGCAGGAATGGGAGTTTACAAAGGGAGTAAAATGGAGAAACGTATGAAAATGAAGATGAGGCAGCCTCCAATATTTTGGTGGAGTGATTGGGGGCTCACAGGGTGTGTTTTGGGAGGCTGTCTTCAGAGAGAGCTGCAGTAGTCGAAACAGGACAAATAAATGAGCTTTGTGAGGACACTGAGTAGAAAAGCTGAACTGGACGGAGATTAAGAAGAGCAAACCTGCAGGATTACACTGTGGTTGCTGCCTGACAGTTGGTTGTCTTGAGGCAGACAAAGACTCTTGGCAGTCTGCTCAGGAGTAAACGTGGTCTTGTCTGCAGTGATGGAGAGGCCTTGCAGAGGGCAGGACTTTCCAGGGGGAAAAAAAGCAGCGCGGTATTGTTGAGACTAAGTTTGAGGTAGTGGGAAAGCATCCAACTGGAGATGTCAGCAAGGCTAGCAGAGATGCATGCCTCAACCTGAGTGTCAGAGGAAGGAAAAGAAAAGTTGTAGAGGTTAAGTTAATGATATATACTATCTTGTACACCAGATGAAATACTACAAAAGGTGAATACCAACGGGAAACAGCTGAGGCAGGTCAACACTAATTTCTTTTTAGTCTCAACCTTGCACTGGCAAAGATATTTAACGTAACTATTACCTTGATCAAAACGATTAAATTTATTGTGCAAAATTATCAACACGTGATCTATTAATAGGTGCAAGTTGAGGCTGTGTTTGGACACGTGTGAGAGGAGAATGTGGATAATAACAAAGAGAAGAAAGAAGGGGGGAAAGCTGATAGTGGAAACCAATGTAGTGGTATATACTGTGTCAGGAGGTTTCTCTTGGTTTTAGAGTGATAGCATACTTGAGAGAGGAGCCATACTGACTCTCTATATTTGCTGGGTGTGGCTGCAGGCATGAGTCTGTGTGTGTGAAAACTATCACTGCACTGGACAAAATTCCGATTTACACTATGCACAATGTAAATATTTATAGGACATAAACAGTTTTCATATTTTATTCCCTGGGACAAAATTAGGATTTTGTTAACTAAAGTCTGTTTAGAAGTGAAACTCTTGAGCACCCCTTTAAGTTCTGTAAACTGTGACTCATAAAAACCTTCATGCAAATCAGCAATCATTACTCTCTCGTTAGTCATTTTTTGATCAAGGTTAAAGGAACCATTTTAAAAGTTGTAAAAATAATGGTTTATAGATCAACAACTGTTTAATTCTTAGATTATCAAGACCTTTTGCAGATGTTAATACTTCTTCGTTAAGATGCATAAGACTTGCTTTGTCTTTTTAGTTCATTAGGAAGAGTTACCTTCTGGAAAAAGGCTGTGAAGAATCTGGACCTAAATTAATTTATTAAGAACTTGTTAATGTTTGCAGCTGCAGACTCAATGGGTTCCTGTAAAAAAACGTAACTGTTATGTTATTAACATTTATATCTGCAGACTTCACAAGTTATAAGGAATACCTACATTTATTATGGGGTTACCAACATGTATAAGAAATACAAAGAAAAAATACCAACCCATGCGATTTTTAAAAACTTGATGAACTTGATCTTATGAATGACGTTAAATGAATTAGTAAATTGTTTATTAACATTAATAAAGGCATTAGCTACAATGTATTAACACTGTATAAAGTGTACCTTGTTATGAAGTGGTGGATGCCACATTTTACAGTGAAAATGGAACAGGTGCATTGTTTCTTTAAAAAATGCAGAAAATGATCTCATATTAGATTATTTATGATACTTTGACACAAAATTAGAAGTTCTGTTTTCTTCTTCCAAGCTTTTCTGGGTTGACTATAATATCATAATAACAGTGAATGGTGCAAGCTAAAGGTCCAGAGCTTAACTTCAGCATTTTTGCACTCAAGCTATGTATCGCGAGAGCAGGGGAAGAAAGGAAAAAACAGTTTTGGGGAAAGTTGAGCTGAGCAGGGATGAGGAAAGAGTTCTGCTGTGAGGGAGACACACAGTGAGTTTTGCCATTCTCATCCTCTGGAATGCATCAGCTCCTCTAACTTATCTGTGCAAAGTCAACAACACAACTGGATGCGCACGAGAAGACTCCCAAAAGTTACGATGTGCATCTATTTATAGCAGCTCAGCGAAAGGCTTGAGTGACTTTTCTTCCTCTCCGCAGTTTTCTTCTAAACGTTTATTCAGCAATACCTGCAAGTAAAAGTGAAGTAGTCCTCTGTCGGGTCTGAGGCGAATCTCCTGTTCGGGAGACAAGGTAAAGAAACGACTCACTTCTGCGCAATTTTTACGTTATAATTTTTTACACTGCATGCTTTTGCGCTTTCTGAGCTGAATGATTTTCGAACTTAATAATGGCAGAAGTCATATCTCACCAACTTCTTCTCAGAGCGCAGCAGAGTTGTTTTCTTTTATGCGCAGCATCTCCTGCACTTTCTTCTGCGTCTTTTTCAAATGTTTTTTTGTTTTTGTTTTTTTGTTTTTCAGCTTTGACTCCAGACTGCAGAGGTCGACGGGCCTGGGGGACGGGTCGAGGAGACTTTTATTCTACCGAGCACTGGAGTTGTACACTTGAGAGTAGATATGCCGGACAGTAAGTGTAGAGGACGGCTGCTGCAGTTGGCCGTGGTTCTGTTGACCTTGCTGTCGCTCTGCGCCGGGCTGGGAAACGCTGCAGAGGTGGTGGACACCGGGGACAGCGAGCTGATGACCAAGCAGACCGACTCCAGAGCCAGCAGGGCCAAGAGGAGGGGAGGGACGGACGTCCTCAGAGGGTAATGTGACCATGATAATCCTCATTAGTTCAACCATTTCTTTTCTTTCCTCCACTCTTCTACTCTATGCCAGTTTTTCTTCCAACTTTTTAAATGATCACCTTTCTGTGTGTATGTTTCATTTAATTTTTTGGCTTGGAGCAGGTGTCTGTTCTAATGTATAATATGTTGGTACTTCATGATCATTGAAGGTCAGAAAACACTTTTTTTTTTAATAAAGCAGGCTGAGCCCCACAAGTGACATTGTCTATGATGGGAAGTTTGGAGCAAAGTTTAGTAATTAAATACTGGCAAGAATACCACATTCCTGCTGACTGCAATAATAAATTACATCCAAACAAAGGAGGCCATTGGTTGTGTGTAGCTGTTGCAGAGAGAGAGAGAGAGAGAGAGAGAGAGAGAGAGAGAGAGAGAGAGAGAGAGACTAACAGCCTAATTCTCTTTCTGGCCAAAAACACCACACCCCAGTTGTGGATAAATCACATCTGCAGCTGTACACAGTGGGTCACTGCTGAAGAGGTTGTGTGTGTGTGTGTGTGTGTGTGCTGCATGTGAATAAGAATGAGAGAAAGACAGACAGAAGGGAAGCAAGAAAGAAAAGAACGTGTCCAGTGATGACAGCAAACAGCTGATGAAGGTCACACAGTAGACAGCTCAATGAGCATTCTCTGCTGGCATTTTTATTTGACATGCTTTAAGTACATTTATCAGAACATCTGGGTTCAGAGGCAGGAAGTGCATACAGGCTGCACACTGTGTCATGCTGACTTACCACTATAAGAATGTTTCACAGATCCAACTGGCTTCATTATCCACTCTCATGGATCTGTTTGGAGTTACACTGTACAGTATGTGCAGTATATACACTGACTCCTGGGTCAGTATATGCCCAGCAGGTGATTACAAATTCACCTTCATGTCTGTCACAGACCTGTAGGTGGCAGGATGGCCCAGACGTTCAACTCCATGTCAGATGAAATGCTTTCTTGAAACACCTTGCAGCACAATATGTTCCTCACCAAATGCTGCATTTGGTGTGCCCGACAGCAAGTAGCACACACCACAGTGTAGTTCAGTGGTTTGAGACCCCCACAGTGGGTCACACGATTAATCTAAGGGGTCACTATATAATTGAAGGGGTAAGAAATAGTATCCCATAATTTGTCTTTAAACTTTTTCCATGTAAAATACTTTATAATTTGACCCATTCAGGACAAAAAAATAAGGGCAAATCACTCTTACTCGCTACTGATTCCCATGATGAGGGGTCATAAGAAGGCAAAAAAAAGGCTGGGAACCACTGGCAATGCCAATGACAAATGTATACTGTAATGTTGTTATAAGATGTTTTTCGAAATGTGATGGACATTTTATGCTTTTTTGATGGCTGTGAAAACATTATTTCAGTATTTGGGAGTTTCTGGAGTTTGCCAATCCTACAAATGGTGAGCATGTGATAAATTAATTGTGATCCTTTGTGTGGATAACTGGGTCAGGCTGCAAATTGCCATCCTGTTGAAGTGACCTTGAACAATTTGCCATTATTCCTGATGAAGTGTTCAGCAGACGTGTGGATCAGTAATCAGTGAGCTTCCATCTGAGCATTTAGGACAGAGGATGTTGTATGTTGTACAGGCCGTAAATATAAAAAATAAAATGGACTTGACTTGAACTGCATACTACGTAGCTGCTTGCCATGTCCAAAGAATTTCATTGCTCAGGATGACCTGTTTTGTACTGTGCACTTGACAAATAAAACACTTTTTATTTGTGTGACATGGATTATTGACTTTCCGATGCTGTATCTTCCACAGACCAAATGTGTGTGGCACAAGGAACAACGCCTACTGCTGCCCAGGCTGGAAGACTCTGACCGGAGGAAACCAGTGCATTGTTCGTGAGTATCACCTCAGTTATTCTTCGACTATTGCAAATTCAAGCCAGGTAACACTTTAAGCTTTTCATTACCAGCAGTAGTTTTCAGAGTCCAGCACCCTGCTGTTTATATTGTTTATACACCAAAATCCAACAACAATGTGTCTCCTGCATACCAGGATTAAACATTTATTGATTTGCAGCAAAGAAGTGATTTAATTATCTTGCTTGAACAATATCTAAGTATCTAATCGACAGCAAGAATAAAATGCACTATCATTGTATGTAACTTTACATGATGTATTGCAGTTGTTCAGTTATTCTGTCATGTGGAAGCTTTAGGTCACACCATCAAAGGACTGTAGTTTTCAGATAATGAATGAACATTAATAATAATGAAACCAAACTCACAGACGTTTTGTTACTTTCCAATTGTCCTGAATTTGCACAGGTAAAAAAGTAAGCTAACACTTACAGTACGGTCCACTTGTTCAAAGCTAGCTTACGGTTTCAAAAGGATAACCTCAGTATATACACAAAAAAGAAAACATTATCTAAAAGCATTATCTAATGCAAGATATTAAAAACTAGTAGATGATTTCTAGATTGCTATAATAGATTGTTTCTTGATTTATCTTAAATTCTCTGATGTACCTGTCTTTTCTATACAGGAGTGCAAACACTTTATTATACATATAGATATTTCTCCATTTGCCTAATTAATGGCAGTCATTTATGCAACTTTATTAAGGTACAAACCAAATTTTGCCATTGAGTTGTTTAAAGGTGATCATTTTACATTAGCAGTGGGTTAGTGTGGCTAATGGTGGTGATGAGATGACCACATAACTTAAAACAAGAGGGAAGTGGTCATTCATTTTGGTCCATTTACTCAGTTATTCTGGCAGTGGTTTCTTTTTCTGGTTTCCTTTCTCTTTCTTTGTACCCCCCCAGTATACAGGAAGGTCTAAGAGGCTGTAGAGTTGTGTGATTGCAGTCTGGCCGGCCGTCTGGCCGGATGCCTGTCGCGGCTCTAATGACATTGTTTAGCAGTGGGGTTCAGGGAGTAGGGGTCAGTGGCTGGACTGTACCTGATGGGAGCTGGGGGCAGAGGACCATGCCAACAACAGTCTGTGGGAAAGAGAGCAACTGAGCAAAAAACAGTCAGCACAAAGCACACACTGGTACACATTTATGGCAACAAAGTTCAAAGAAGCTCAATGCCATTGCCAAGCGGGCTTTTATAACTTAATGATGAAGGTTAAAATGACGTTTGAGATTTGAAATATTATAAACGAGAAACCAGCCTAATGTTTAGATCATGGCCAAAGTTGCACCAAATTAAATTCTAACCTGAAATTCAAAATATCCAGCAGACAGGCTGACAAGCAACAGATACATAACATGAATTTTCTCTCATGCACTATCAAGGCTTGAGACTCAAGACTATTATTTTATCTTGCACCTGACAGAGGACGTTTTTATGTTGTTTGACCGAGTGTCATGTTGCTTATTGCAGCCATCTGCCGGAGTTCCTGCGGAGATGGTTTCTGTTCCAGACCCAACATGTGCACCTGTCCCAATGGCCAGATTGCCCCATCCTGTGGATCCAAGTCAGGTCGTTATACAGCGCCTCTCCTTTGACACTTGCTATCATCAGCTTGATGTGTTTTGTTATATAGTGTGCATAGATAAGGGCGTTTACTGGTACTTGTCCAACAGATAAACACATTAATAGTATGAGTTATGTAAATAGGATTGTATGTCGAAACTGCTAGTTTTTTGGAAAGCACGACCTAGACTACACCCGTCTTTGCATTTTTGAATCTTAATAAAAACATTTCACAATGAAGTAACAATAATGACAAGTGGTGACAGATGATAGATGACAGAAAATATGCCGGTTTGTCATATTTTTTCCTCTGTAGGATATAAATGAATGATTTATTTTGAGTTCAGACCATACTGTGCTGTTTGCACCTTTTTTTCTTAAGTTTTCTTCTCCTCATCATGAGTAATGAGCACTAACTAGCATGGTACAAAAATATGAGATGCTAAGCCAAAGAACCTCCTGAAAACATCCCTTGAAACTGCTCAAAGCAATTGATATATGTTGCAATCACGTTCTTGCAAATAGCGGTCAATCTCAAGAGTTGCTGTGTGTATGTGTGTGTGTCGTTTGTGTGTGTGTGTGTGTGTGTGTGTGTGTTTTGGAAGACGTCCACGGTCAACATCTCTTCTATGTTGCTCTCTTGCAGCTCACAGTGCTTCAACCAAATGTGCTCATCTGTTTGCTCACCATAAATTTCTAGGAAACTATATACACGACTTTCAAGAAACATGGTTCAGAGTGCAGTTGGTTTATGTTGAAAATCTAATCTGTTTGCATGTTTATGTACTCTGAATTTAACTCCAACATTGTGTTTGTACTACCCACAGTCCAGCATTGTAATATTCGGTGTATGAATGGGGGATCATGTGCTGAGGACCACTGCCTGTGTCAGAAAGGCTACGTGGGAAACCACTGTGGTCAACGTAAGGGTCATCCTGAAAATACCACACGTCAACATTATCAACATATTTTAACATCATTTAAGACAAAGATATGCAATATAATCTTTATTTCCTGACATTTTTTACTGTTAAGCTTGTGTTAAGTGCTAATTAGCAAATGTTAGCATAAACATTGACATCAGCAACATGTTGCCATGCTAGCGTTTAGCTTAAAGCCCTGCTGTGCCCAAGTACAAGCTAGTTGTAGTTTTAGCCATCCTTCCCATTGGTAAAAACAACTCTGTACTTACAAAGCTACTTGCTGAGCTATAAGCAACATTTCTAAAAATAAGTGCGATGGGTCAAGAAACGTGAGCAGTCATATGGTCAGATACCCGAAATGCATTTGGAAGAAAAAACAAAGGTGAACTGGAAAATGGTTAATCAAACATCTTTTTAACATCTTTCACAGTGTGCAGACCACATGTATAGATACATCTTTGACCGAGCTTACTTACTTTAGTTGTGTGTGCACTGTTTTACTGTGTAATGAAGGATCATTGCCAGCAATTCGGGTGTGCACACTTTTGGTCTAACTTCCAAATATAGTGGTTTAGATGATGTGCTTGAACTGTGTGTGACAGGTCTGATCGATGGCTGCTCATATCTTGCCCCATCTGACTTCTTTTTAGTGATGTCATTGTGTTCCCAGATCTCTGCAATTGCTTTAGTGACTACAGTGTTCTCATAATCAATATAAATGGTGGCCAAAACACAAGACGCAAGTTGTTTAAACCAGAAATATCCTTCGAGGTTTTTTCAGTGTTGTGTCATTGTTTGTATTTCCTCTTTTCTTCTCCAGCGGTTTGTGAAAATGGCTGTCTTAATGGAGGACGGTGTGTGGCTCCCAACAGATGTGTGTGTACCTACGGCTTCACCGGGGCTCAGTGTGAGAGAGGTACAGTAATGAGCGCCACGCTGCAGTACTCAGCATTTCTCCTCACTCATCTTACATCACTCTGTCTCTGTGCTCTATATTCACTGCTCACTTCTGCTGAAGTAGTTTTCAGTTTTCATGTAGTTTTCAAAATATATGCTGCTTTGGTGAAAATGTGACTCAATGTTGAATGGCATTGTTTTTTGTGACTGATGACGATTCCTGCTTAGTCATGCCAGCGGCTCCAGGAATGTGGTTTGTTGTGGAACATTTGCATGTCAAGCTTGAGCTCAGAAATGACCATTATTTTCCACATCTGCTCTCAAACTACACTCTGGGGAATGTAATGTCTTTCTAAATGTGTGCTGTTTGTTAACCAAAGACCTCCCAACCTCCTGTGGTTGCTCTCTGGCACATGTGAGCAAAGGCTCCAAAGTATACAAGCACACGGAAACCGAGGGCGGCTTGCGTTGTGCTTGTGAGTCAAATATTGCATGTGTGCAGGTGTGTGTGTGTGTGTGTGTGTTTTATGTATATACTGGGGGTCTTTGGCAGTGATGACCAGTAGAGGTCAAAGTGGTGACCTTGTAAAGCTAATATTTGGATTGTCAGCAGAGCTCCTAATTAGTTACGTCCTTTTTAACGAGGCCATGCTTCAGAGGCTTGTCAGTAAGGTCTGGCTTATTTGTCCTTTCGTTTACTTTAGTTTTTTCTTCAACCCTGAAACTAATAACACACTATCTGGTTGTGTGGTGGATTTGAGCCAGGCCTTATCTGCAGAAGCACACTTCTACCTACATGTTGTAACTTTGGTCTCCACTCTTCCCAGTGGGAGCTTAGCCAAAGGGGTTTGTGAGACTGTTGAGGAATTCAAACGAAGCAATTTATTTTTCAGTTCAGTTTCAGTTCAGTTCACACTATATTCTTGATGTTCATACTTTTAGGAAACACAAGCATCTTAGAAACACTCTACCATTGTGTCTTGTGTAATGATTTCTGATGAAGAAATTACCCACGGGCAAAGACTTTGACCACATCTGGTTTTAAAACATTGATTTGCCATGTAAGGTAACAAGCATGGAAACTGGCCATTCACTGTCTGCTGCTTAATTAATGAAACAGTGGCGTTTTGGGTTAAGTTACTTTCACTGGAGTTTCCTTGGCTAGGATCCATCACCTCCCAAGGGAAAGCCATTGTGCTCTCATACAAACACAAGCACATGCATAGTACACACACATATCCGTGGGCACATGCACAACCCCACACTGTTTTTAATGCAATTTACAGGACCGTGCCCCATTATGCCTTGATCTTATCACATTAGCAAGAACACAAGGTTTTCCACAAACACGTGATCTGACCAGGGGAGAAGTAGCTGCACTCAGGACTCAGAGGTTTTCTTAGATGTGGAAAGATCTTGGTGCTATCAGGGCCCAACATGAACACATCACTACTGGAGAGCTGTGTGTCTTTGAGCTGTATGCTGCCAAAGTGACTGGTGATCTGCTGACCAGTGGTCCCACCACCAGGCACAGCTGACTGCAGTGAAAATGCAGCCTGGTACATCAACATGTTCTTTGTTGGTTACAAATGTGATTTAGGTTGGAATGTGGGATTGGTGAGATCCAGCCACACTGCTGCTGATCGCACGCAGGGCTCTTTGCTCCTATTGCAGTCGTTTAGCTACGGAGCAATAAAGTCAAGCTTTCAGTGTGACGCCATCGAGTTCCCTAGGGATGGTGGTGAAAGACTGGCCTGAAACGTTGAAACACGTGAGTTACTCAGTCAGTAAGTCAGCAGCCAGAGCACAGAAGGGAAGTCAGTCAGTTAGCTGAGGGGCTCTCTTGTCTCTTAATGCCTCACTGACTTTCCCCTATCAGGCTCTGTTCTAGCCCAATGCAAACCTCAGTAGATAACCAAGTGTGTGTGTTTGAGTATGTGCTCAAATTGTTAGTCCTGGGAGGATGGAGAAATCTGCTGACAGGCCAACAGGGAAGACCCCACCCAGATATAAGACCCTGTAACAAACGCATGGATACACACACAAACATACGCATACACGGATACATGTGCATAAATTACACATATGCTAAAGCATGTAAGGATGCTGTGAGCACCATCTGCAAGGCGCATATTAAGGGTGGATGTGAAAAAGGTGGACAGATTTCTTTGTGTGTGTGTGTGTGTGTGTGTGTGTGTGTACAAACATTTTGGAGTTAATCTAGCAAACTCTTCTGACCCACTTCCCAGCGGGCTTCCCTCCTGTTCACACCGAGGCTGTTGTGCATAAACTCACCGGTCACTGAGGAAGCCAACATTTCTATTGTGCTCCAAAAAGTAACTGCACCTCTGCACAGACATGAAATTGCTTGCTAACGAGAGTCACAACAAACAACTCGCTCCCATATTAAGATGCAAGTTTACCGAAGCAGCTACGATTATTGACGTGTTTCCAAAACAAGCAAAAACGAGGGCAAGATTTTTCTAAGTTTTAGTCTGTTTTGTGATCATCCTTGGCTAGACTGAATGAGGGGTTGGGACACTGGCTATGCTCCTGTGTGTGTGTGTATGTGTGTGTTTGTGTGTGAACACGTGCGATTGCTCCCAGATGTACAGGACATGGGTGGATCCCCCAGCTGTATGCCGTTCACAGAGAGACAGTAAGATGACAGATAAAATGACACCACTTTCACCCTACAGCTGTCTGCCTCTCCCTGTTTGCCTCAGCTGACTGTTTAAGTGCGGCGCTTGCATTTGCTTTATTTTCTTGCTCAGACCTTTGTGTTTTTAGTGCGTGCTCTCCTTCAATAACAGCTGTAATAAGCAGGTATTATGTCAGATGGATTACGTGTAGCAGCCTGACTGTAATAACACATAAACCATAATCTGATGAAAAGAGAAACTTGAGTTCTTTACACAGTCTGCTGTCCTCAGCTTATATGGGCGTCATGTAAAAACGTTCCATAGCTCCAGTAATTGCTTTTCCTATAGAGGTTGTATTCCTTTGTTGTTGTAGATAAGGTACATAATGTAGACTTTAGGTAGATACAGAACTTACCTGGCAACACGTTGGGTTTGTTGTCTCAAAACTGAACATTGTTGAAAGCAGCGTTGGAAGAAGTATTTCGATCCCTTACTTAAAAATGCAGCAATGTTAAAACGATCTATTACAACTACAGAAGACTTAGCAGACTAATGTGACATAAGTATCATAAGAGAAAGTACTTATTTTGCAGAATGGCCCCTTTGATAGTGTTATAATTCCTGTTACACTGACATTTAAATATATAGTTTGACATTTTGGGAAATACAATCATTAGCTTTCTTGCATAGAGTTAGAAAAGTAGAATTGTACCACTGTCATATGTGCCAGTTAAACATAGTTAAAGCTGGAGCCAGAAGATGGTTAGCTTAGTTTGGCATATAGACCAGGCACAGGAGGCAACAACTAGCCTGGCTCTGTCTGAAGGTAACACAATCTGCCTACCTGTACCATTATTGTTCATTAATTATAGCAATTTATATCTTGTTTATTTAATCCTTTGTGTAAAAACAACAGGTCGTGGTTTTATGGTGGGTTATGTGCAGGACAATTTTGGACAGTCTTTGTGGTACTTTATGCTAACATACATGGACATACGTGGTATCAATCGTCTCATCAAAGTCTCTGTACAACGGAAATAAGCTAAAATGTTGAACTATTCCTTAAATGTTGTAGCATATTTTACAGAGTTATGTTACAATGGTTCATATGATATCTATTCATATGACTTATTCTTCAAAATAGTAACTTTCTGGTAGCTCTTAAATTAATGTAGTAGATTAAGAAGAAAAATATTTCCCTGTAGAATGTGGTGTAGAAGTTGCCCAAAATGGAAATACTCAAGTAGAATAAAAGTACCTCAGAACTGTACTTGAGCAAATGTACATAGTTACTTTCCCCATGGGTGGAAGGAGAAGTAGACTAAGAATCAAAAGCATTTAGTCTCCAGTAGAGCCTGAGCAGGAGGGAGTAAGAAGATGACCCAGTTCTGTTTCACACAGCGCTGGTGCCAGAGGCAGAGAGACCGTGGAGGCTGTGGTGCACGTGACTGGTCGGGGCTGGGCCCCGGTCCACACGGGAAACGCACAATGTCTCGTTTGTTTTAAACGACTGCGCTGTTGGAACTGGTCTCCCTCTTTCCTCTCACTGTCTGTTGTCTGCCGTGAAATGTGGAAATGATTTTTGCCTTTGGATCTTGGCCAGATTCTTTTGGGAAGGATGAGTTTTTCCCTCTCTCTTTCTTGCTGTCCCTATCTCTGTTTCACCATCTTCCAATCCTTCACCTGATAAGATTCAGTCATTTTAGTTAAATCTGTGGGGAGTTTGCATCTAAGGAGTTGTGTTTGGAGAGGGGATGAAGTGAGGGGAAAGATGCATGCAAGCTGCGGGATCAAGGGAATTAGGTTTAAACCAATATGAAGGGGAGGAGAGATGAAGAGTCTCGGTGGAGGGACTTTCTTCACACTCTTGAGCTCATATGTATTATAAGCTATTTAGTTTGAACTCTAGGCTGCTGTAGCTCGTGTGGAAATCACCTACTGTGTTCCATAGACACGCCCTGTCAGTCAGCCTCTGTTGGCCCTAGGGATGATGACCTATTCCCTAGTTTATGTGTTGCTAGAAAAATAATAAAAGCAGCATATCACATGGTAAATGTCCCACTTTGCCTTAAAAACACAATACAAGTAATTAAAGAACTGATGATCACGTAAGCAGACTTTTTCATTGTCTGGGTGTCCTTGCTTATTCTAGCTTGTGTGTATTACTCTCCACAGCTGCCCATACAACTTTAAAAGGTTTTCCAGAACCTTTCCCTATCTCTGCCTTTCACACACACACACACACACATACACACACGCACACGCATGTGTACATACAATGCACCTGAGAGCCAGACCAATTACAATGCCAGGAACTGAGTGCATTCTTTATGCACAAGTGTGTTAATGTCCGCTCTGCAGCACTTTCATCACATATAATGTGAATGAGTTGTAGATGTCATGCAAAATAACATTCAGTTTGAGTGTTTCTGTTTGTGTATGCCAGAAAGTTAGTTAATCAGAATCAAGATCTTTTTTTTTGTCAGCATTGGTTTTCGTTTTCTTTATCACAGTTTTGGTTGAAATGTTTCCCACATGATCTGTTTAGCATTTTTTAAGCTAACATATTTCAACCAGAGAAGTTTTTTTTTTCAAATGTCTCTTTTTTACGTGTTCGACTGGCTACCAAATCGTGCTGTTTTGCGTTGTTTTTGTAGTGAAAATAAAGAGACACAAAATTGAATTCCTGCCTTGCCTCTACAGACTACCGCACTGGGCCGTGCTTTGCCTCTGTGAATAACCAAATGTGTCAAGGCCAGCTCACAGGCATTGTGTGCACAAAGACTTTGTGCTGCGCCACAGTGGGACGAGCGTGGGGGCACCCCTGTGAGATGTGCCCAGCCCAGCCGCACCCCTGCCGAAGAGGTTTTATACCAAACCACCGCACTGGGGCGTGCCAAGGTAAAGTCTGTTCTATCTCAGCGTCTGTCTGTTTTTCTGTTTTCTCTCTGTGTCACCCTCTCTCCCCTCTCCTTCTTACAGCAAAGAGCTGCTTCTATTCTCTCTGCCCATTTTAACTCATTTTTCCTCCTTGTCTGCCTTCACCCCGTCATCCCCTCATCTCTACCCATCATCCCCTCTCTCAAGGATTAGTTCTAATTGGGTTAAATTGGGGTTGGTGGCAGTGCCTCCCACATGTGTATGGAATGCCCGCAGACACCCGCTGTGGCGTGACTGTCAGAGTCAGTAACACGGGTCAGTGGCGGTGCCACGTGGGAGAGCTCATTCCTGGTAAAACGGCCCTCTGCCTGCCTGCTCCAGACCCAACAACATTAGAACCTCTGCAGGGGTGACGGACCTGAGCCAGCACCCAGAAAAACATGGAGTACTCTGAGACTGCATCAGGTCACAGCCTCCTGGAGGTTTTCAGCCTGAGACCTACGATTTAATTTGTCAAATTGATAAATTAAATTTAATCACCAATGTAACTCACAACATCACAAATTTAATCTTAAACCTTCTGTTTAAGACTTTAGGCCTGTCCTTTTGTACTTCTCTCGCTCTTTCTTTCTCCTCCTTGGTTGTCTTGGCTTCAATTTCTGTTCCTCCTGCAGGAGACATTCCTCTCTCTCTTTCTCTTTTCCCTTGTCACTCTGTTGATTGCCGGAAAGTCAGAGCCAGACTGTTAAAACAGACCCAATTTCTATCCAAGCACATGCAAGCGTGTGCTGATTTGTGTGTTAATGCCCTATTGCCCCTGTACTGAGTTAATTCTACCATCTCTGTGTCATTTATCTAGCTTTGTACATGTAAATCTGTGTGCCCTTGTGTGTGAGTGTTCATGTGTGTGTTAGGGTGTGTATTAATTGTATGCCTTGCCTACAGATGTGGATGAGTGCCAGGCCATCCCTGGTATCTGTCAAGGAGGAAACTGTATCAACACAGTTGGATCCTTTGAATGTAAATGCCCCGCTGGGCACAAGTTCAACGAGGTCTCACAGAAATGTGAAGGTGAGAATCAAGCCAGCAGCCACCACATTAAAACTGTGAAATGTCTGACTTTCAGTGTTAGCTCGAATGACAGAGTAGGCTAAAATAAATTATTTTAAAAGTTCCTAATTAACAATGTGAAAGTAAAGTTAAAAGCCACATCTGCCTAGTTGTGCTTAACTTGACCTCAGTCGAGGTATTTTGATTATTACTTTGTGGGGAGTGACCCCACATAAGCCACTTTGCCCTTTCTTTGAAATACGTTTAATTAAACTGTAGCAGCACTCAGCTTTCTCTCCAGTATAACACATCAAGAAAGGCTCATTTAATTTGCACCCCCATACTTGTGTTAAAGCAAGACTATGTAAATTATGAAAGAATAAAAAACACACTTTCCTCTTAAAAATTAAAAGCTGAGTTCTTGAGCAATAAAACGCATCCATACACTGAGTTTTTCTTTGTTGCTACAACCATACTTGATCTGGTATTACAATTACACACAAAAGCTAACTAGTAGATAAGCATTTAGTATTTCTGTCACTTGTAGCCACAGTGGCTGCTGTTTGTCAGAATTTTGATAGTCTTGCTTCTCAGACAGGTACGGGACAGTCAGCGAACATTATGTCCACATGTAGTTTTGAAAATAAATTTTTCTCTCAGTTGGGGATCCTAAGGACTTCTGACTGGTTTACAAAATTGTTGGATCACAAACTTTTGTTATAATTGTGGCCACTGAGAGACTCACAGTATTTTCTTATGTAACTGGCTATAAAATATTAAATAAAATCCTTCTCTCTGCATCACTTCTGTTCTCCCCCAAATAAAGACCTACAGTAAGCCTGTGAAAAATATAGACTCATTAAGACATGAATATGACAATTTCCAGACCAAGTTTAACTCTGGTGAAACAGACTGAGCAGAGTTTTGTGGCACTCATTTGCTGCGTAAAATACGTGCTATTTTATGACCAGAAATAATTGCTGGAAAACTTCTGGATAGTGTAAAAGACATTTCAAAAGCTACAGTGTACTTCTTAACAGACGTGCATGATGATGTGCACTTGGCGGTTAACGGTGCAAACAGAAGAGCAGCTACAAAGGCCCCTGGATTTAATATCCTGTGACAATGTCTTATTTCCATTGTCATTGCCAACATGTGCTGTAGTCACATTTCACATGTCAAGTTAGTTTTCAGTTAAATCGCTTTCACCGACAGTTATGATTACTATGCAGTTTTTAGTAGCAAAGAACAAACAAACAGAAGGCAGTCTAAAATGTATTAAGACATACTTTATAGTTTTGTCATTTCCACCTCTCCTCTCCTCTCCTCTCCTCTCCTCTCCTCTCCTCTCCTCTCCTCTCCTCTCCTCTCCTCTCCTCTCCTCTCTGTAGATCTGGACGAGTGTTCAAACATCCACGGTCTCTGTGGTGTAGGTGAATGTTCAAATACTGTCGGCAGCTACTTCTGCAAGTGTCCCCAGGGATATTACACCTCTGTGGACGGATCCAGGTGTATAGGTAAGTCCTGTCATACTGGCTGCCACACCTCTTCAAAGGGACAATCGACTGCATTGGATTTGCTTTGGTTTATTGGTGCTATGATAGTTAAAATATGAGGCAAACCCGTTTAGCAAAAGAGGTGCTGCTTCATTTTCTTTCCTCATTCCATCCCATTTTGATTCTTCTCCCTGTATGCCTGGAACTGGGAGCAGAAAGTACTGATATCTGTCCAACGTTCCAGCTGGTAGAATTTAGGTCAGTAATCACTTGCTTGTTTCTCGTTCCACAACAATGAGCTATATTCCCTTAAAACTGAGGTGGGGACGTGATGAGAGAAGTAAAGTGAACTCCTCTTGTGCTCAAGTGACTTTGTTTCGACTTCATGGTTGGAAGAAGTGAAGCGCGTGCGTGTGTGTCAGTCTGTCAACATTGAAGTCTGTACATTTGTACCATTTAACAGTCCACATCCTGGGAGGTTGATAACAGTGTGCATGTTTACACACACACACACACATACGCACACACACAATCACCAGAAAAGCCTGTAAAACTTGCAAGTTCAGCTCAATTTGACCCAAAACAGACCAAGGAGGAATTTGGGTCAGAATAATCCATTAGATGTACAAGCACATACTCATGCGTGCATGCATACACACATGCATTTACACACAAATATATGCAAACACACACTCACTCACCCCCCCCAGGAGAGGATGTTTGTGAGGAAGGAATGTCTGCGTCTTTTGCTCCAGAGAACTATTGCGCCAAACATTTTACTCTGTTTCACATGCAGCAGCTCTCGAGTATTAAAGTCTATGCCGGCCCCTTAAGGGCCCAACTGTGTTTCCTCCAACCAACTCTACGCTTGCCGGACATCTTGTCTAGCTTAACCAAGCAATCAGCAGTGTAACCTGTCAGTTTCTCCATGTGAATATGCTGGGTGTGAAACAAGACATGATATATTTATGTTAATAGAGAACCTGAGTGTTAGTCATGCTGGCGCACAGTGCCAGAAACTGCAGGATGATGAAAAGTGATGACTATTGGAAGTGGCTTCCATCTTCCAAATGATGGAAAATCTGAAGCAACAATGACTGCTTTTTGATTGTACTCCTGCCAATTTGCTCAACATACAGACAACACATGCAATATTTCATAATGCACTATTAGTTTAACTGACTTCATGCTGTGTTGTTTCCCACAGATGCTCGTGGTGGGTACTGCTATGCTAGTCTGCTGAGCGGGCGCTGCGCCAACCAAAACTCACAGCTGTTGACCAAAATGCAGTGTTGCTGTGATAGTGGACGCTGCTGGTCTGATGGGTCCAGTCCTGAAATGTGCCCCATTCGTGGAACAGGTGGGATCACTCTGCACTAAAGTTCTTGTTCTCATCTATGTGTCTCCATATCTCAACACAGGGCTGACCTTTTGTTTTGTGCTCATTATAGAAGAGTACCAGAAACTGTGCCAGATACCTGATGTAAACGGTGGAGGGACAATTCCTGGTCATGTGCCAGGGAGCCCTGACCTACCATATCCATATCCTGGTAATAATGGGCAAGTTCCTGGCCAGGGTCCTAGAGTGATTCCTGATCATATTCCCATCAAGGATCCAGGCCAGTTTCCCAGCCAAGTACAAATCCCAGGACAAATCCCAGGACAAATCCCAGGACAATTTCCAGGACAATTTCCAGGACAATTTCCAGGACAATATCCAGGACAATTCCCACCTATACAACCTCTGCCAGGTATTGCTTGTGTTTGATTCACTTTCATACTCTTTAAAGTTGACATGTGACATAATACTTTAAAATTCATACTTTCTGGTGTGACCTCCCACTGTTCTTGGGTTGCCATGTTAAAAATCCCAATGTTGAGCAATCACAACATACACCCTCCAGCTAACGAGCTACATGTTAATGGTGGAAAACCTGAACTAATTCTAATGCTTGCTTCATCTGGGATATTTCTGCAAAGATTTCCAAAGTATATGTAAAGAGAAAGAAAACATTCTCACATGTTTGCAGACCAGACTTCGTCAAGTGTTTAATTAGCCATTTGAATATCTTCTGCAATAACATCTCCACCAGAACTATTTTTCAGGGGAGCTTGGCAGAGTTTAGGTTTTTCTTAAAAAAATACAAACAATTCAACTTTTTTCATTTATAATAATGATACTGGGTCTTGTCAGATCTTAGTACAAATATAGTGTGTCGATAGGGCTGGCAATGCAAGACTACATGCTTGAAATGAAATTCCATCTTGCTTTTGCAGGCATTTATTGTTTCCGTTATTACTTTGTTACTATCATACTGTATTTCAGTTTTCTGTTGACCAATCTCTCACAAATTAAGATGACAAAGGAACAAAACAACAGCAGCAACAACATAAAAAGAAACTAAGTAGATACAATAAGATTTTTCATTTTAGCATTTTTTATCCATAGATGATATGTTTGTGTGAATGCTCCTGTCAGGTCCTGTTATAATCCAAACCCAGAATATCACCAACATGTGCCAAGCGTACCGCAACCTCTGCCTGAATGGCAGGTGCATCCCCATGCCAGGCATTGGATATCGTTGTGAATGCAACATGGGCTTCAGGTTGGATGGAAGAGGAGAGTGCATCGGTACGTTTTTGACAAGTCTCTCGAGCACTAAATCTGTATGTACATGAAGGTGAAGAAGGTTTATGAGCTGTATGTTTGTTCTCCAGATTCTGATGAATGTGAGAGAAACCCATGTGCACATGGAGAATGTCTGAACACCCCTGGGACTTACATCTGTCAGTGTCCTGTTGGATTCCAGACTACTGCAACCAGGACAGAGTGCCGAGGTTACACATACACAGACGGGACACAGACCTGTATACACACACTTTAAGAGGATGTATGTGTTTACTGTGCTGTTTGTTTCATTCTGCCAGATCTGGATGAGTGTGTGGCCAACGGTCGTATCTGCAACAACGGCCGCTGTGTGAACACTGAGGGCAGCTTCCACTGCGTCTGCAATGCTGGATTCGAGATTTCAGCAGATGGCAAAAACTGTCAAGGTCTGTCAAGTTTAAGTGCATCTACATTCATTAGTAGAGACATATTTAAAGTGTAGTTTTCTGTAATAGGCACAGTATGGGTGATGTTTATGTTTAATGGACCGTGGATCTGTTGGAGGTGGTCATTTAATACTAATGCCTTTTGGAGGCATGTGCCATAACAGGCAGCATTTTAAATGATCATGCTGGTGGTTTTGTGTGTTTCAGTTCCATTTACTACACAATATGTACATGTTATAACTTTCAGAAACTGACGATCCGACATTCACACCCACTTCACATAGTGATTGGCCAGGTGTGCAGAGCAGCTATAAACACTAGTTCTGCTCGAGCATACCCTAGCCCTTTTTTTTTCTCTTGTTAAATTATATTATTGAATAAAGTTTTAGGTTAGTGTATTAAAAATTGTGCCTATTGTTCTGTTCAAGAATGCTCCAAAATACAAAAAAAGAGTTGGCTGCTCAAAAACAACATTTGTAGTCCAAAATTTCCTGATTCATATTTTTGCTTAGTGTTTGTCTTCTGGACATTTTCTAACAGCATATGTAGCTGGCCAGTGTGTGAGTGTCCTTGAATGTACCAAGGAGGAATTTGAAAATAGTCTTTGCTTGCCACAGAATGGTTTAACTGTAACAATATAACTGGTTAATAATTGGTTAAAGCAAGTAAGTTCTATGACAGAATAATGTGAACTAAAATGTAGTTTATCTCTGGTCAGTGAAAATGTAAAGTTCATTAAATTTGTTGTAAACCATGAAAAACCTAAGAGAGAACTACTCAACTTGTTCCTGTTCATCCACAGACCAGGACGAGTGTCTCATAAGGAACATGTGCCTCAATGGACTTTGTATCAATGAAGATGGCAGCTTCAAATGCATCTGTAAACCTGGATTCCTGCTGGACACCAGTGGACGCATGTGTGTAGGTGTGTTTGTCAGAAAGCCGACAGACTGTCACATCTCTATATATTTGGAGTCATTCGTTTTTTTACCTGCATATCTGGCTAGCTTGGAAGGTGGCTACCCCTCGGTCATTTTAGTAGCTGTATTATGTGAGTCTTGGCACACAAGCCAAAATAAAAATCCCCCTAAAAGCTTTGGAAAAATCCCCCAGCATCCTGGCAAGCCAGCTGGACATGTGGCTAGTTGGGGCCCGCCTGTTTTGAGATTCTAGCAGACAGCCTTCCCTAAACTTGTTCAGAAACATGTCACAATTGGCATGTCTGATTAGGAGACACAAACTTGTGAGCCACACAGTAATTGATCAATCATTTTGTCGTATGTGGTGCTATCAGATGCTGTATGGAACTGTAGATGCAACTTAAACACAAAGTTTAAATGAATGTAAATGAATGCCCCATAAAGAACAGTCTTTTCAGGGTATAACCTGCAGCCATCTTGCTCCACGTGGCTTCAGATACAGACGTTTGATCTCAGCGACACTGACCTGGTTAAGTCATAGCAGAATAAATAAATAGTAGAGCAGGGCGTGGGTGAAGTGTGCTGATGTATGCAGTCATTAATGAAATGTGTAGTCTAAAGGGGCCCTGGGGCCTCATCATCTTGATCTACAGTCTGTCTGGCCCCCAACACGCCCTACACACACATAAACATGCACTTATCATTGTTTACGCTCGTTATGATAATCATTGTAATACACTGATGGGATCAAGGGGAAGGAAAATAATGTTTTCTTTGTTCAGGTCATAAAACTGAACCTGTGCAGCGGTTTTGGATGAATTTTTTTATGAATCAAGTACCTGAGGACATTGCTTTGTTTTATTAGATTCAAGCCTCTTACCATTCGCTGTGTGAAGAGAAGTATATGAACAAATAATCCTGCTGTATCTGTTTCTAGATATTGATGAGTGTGAGACTCCGGGCATGTGTATGAACGGCCACTGTGTCAACACGGAGGGATCCTTCCGCTGTGAGTGCATGTCTGGGATGGCTGTGGGCCTGGATGGACGGGTCTGTGTTGGTGAGTAGAGGTTTTGTTTCCAGGAATGGTTCATGTGTTCATTTTGGATACCATGGCCAACAATAATCTCACACCAATCTCTCTTTAGGTGAAGGTGGATAGCCATGCATTTTTGTTAGTGAAGGCAACACAAACCTTCTTTTTGTATTTGGCATGTGTCCCCCTGTTTCAGTCTGGCTGTAACTTTTCTCTTGCTGCACAGAGAAGTTGAAAGTTAACTTTGTCAATTTTGTTTTTTACAATGTCTCCGCTCAAGAAGTAAATTGAATACCTTGGAAAAGAATTGGTCCTTTCAGCAGTTTTCTAAGTGCATGTATGTGTACATCTAGTGAATTCTCTTTTATCCAACCATGACTGGACGAAGGTTTTGTCTCACTTTTTTAAGCAACTCAGAGTGAGCATACTTTTAAGGATTAATCTCACGTTTTTTATGCACATTTGTAAGCAGAATAACCACAACACAAATATTTTCCAGATCTGTGATAGAATGAGCAAATCTGAATGTGACAAAGCAGATAATAATCACGTCATAATAATCTTGATCAACAGCTCACCATGTTAACCAGTTGCAACCACGTGCTCATCATTGTGTTCGTCTGTAAATGTTTTCCTCCCTCCTTGTGCTCCAATCCCTTGGACTGGCACGCGGAAAGCAGATCTGTTTATGCCTTTATTTTCAACATTCCTACATTACGCCAAATGACATTTCTTTGTGTATTGTGTGGGAAGTGTTGAAATGCTGTTTTTCGGTCTGGGTGAGTTTCTGTCGGGATGATATCAGCGCAGGAGAATGCCTCAAATCCCTGGATATTATGGAGAGAGAACAACTGTTTGTTTTGCCAGTGTTGTTGCTTATTGGAGCGATGGACTCTTGCCTCCCTTTCTCTCTCTTTCGTCTCTAGCCTCCTTCCAGATCTCTTTCCTCATCCCTGTTCCTTACATCTCACATCCCTGTGTGTCTTTTTTTGTCCGAAACAGACACACATATGCGCAGTTCGTGTTATGGTGGCTACAAGCGAGGGCAGTGTGTTAGGCCTTTATTTGGAGCTGTGACCAAGTCGGAGTGCTGCTGTGCCAGCACAGAGTACGCCTACGGAGAGCCCTGCCAACCCTGCCCGCCACAAAGCTCTGGTACGGATATTCCAATCACTCCACCCTTTACACAGATGGAGTCACCTCCTGCCGCCTGACACACGCACGGACACACACACAGCTTGTGTTTAATTCAAAACACACCTGTCAAAGTCAGCATGACCAGATCAAATGCTTTGTCTTCTCTGACATAGCCGTTTTTGATAAATTACAGAATAGGGGTCACGGCTAAGTTGTTTGACAGAGACTCCCACAGTTAGGAGACATTGACAGCCTCCACACACACACACACACACACACACACACACACACACACACACACACACACACACACACACACACACATACATCTAGTCACTTCTCATTAGTCCTGCCAATTAAAGTTTCTATATCAAAAGACGCCAGAGCTGCACCACATTAAGGACACAGTTTTATATACATCCAGGCAAAATGAGAAAGCATGGAATTGGATAATGACATGGTCTTTAATGTTTTGCTTTGAGATTTCTTGGATTTAGGTAAATGTGATACTTTCTCAAACGTTGTTATTTCTTTTTTTTTATCAACCAAACTGTTCTATTTGTGTGTTTTATTGCAGCTGAGTTCCTGGCTCTGTGCCCCAATGGCATTGGCATAACGGGCGATGGAAGAGGTAATGAACGCAAGCTCATCATGCTTGTTTCATTGATATTAAAACAGAGAGCTTGCAGGAACCAAACCGAGCAAACAAATTAAATGTGGTTATTACTTAGGGTTTTTTCCTACTGTGATGTTCAAGTTATTCTTTGCCTTATTAGATATAAACGAGTGTGCCCTTGACCCTGACATCTGCCAGAACGGGGTGTGTGAGAATATGTTGCGGACATACAAATGCACCTGCAATGAAGGCTTTGAGGTAGACCTGACAGGCAAAAATTGTGTTGGTAGGTTACGTGCCCTATAATCTTCTCTTCCTCTCAGAACATTTAAGTATACAGCCCTCATATCAAAAGCCAGTGTGAGGAAAGTAATCGTGTCTGTGTGTATGTTTTCCTCAGATATTGATGAGTGTCTGATGAACAGGCTGCTGTGTGAAAACGGTCTATGCAGGAACACACCAGGAAGTTTCACCTGTCAGTGTCCAAAAGGATACCTCTTTGATCCTGAGACAGACGTCTGCGAGGGTCAGAGACTCATTCATTCTTTTGTACAGCACAATGCCACTGCATGTCTGCCAAATCAGATTGACAAGAGATGAGAAGAAAAACAAATCTGTTGTTTGTTTCCATCTCCCACAGATGTGGACGAATGTCAGTCTAGCCCCTGTGTTAATGGAGATTGTAAGAACAGCCTGGGGTCCTTTGTGTGTTTGTGTTCAATGGGGAGTTCACTGGACAGCTCTGGCCTCGAATGTATAGGTGAGTGTTTGAATTTTATATCATTACCAAAACAGTACTTTAACTGGCAAAATATTTACTCAGTAATAATAATAAAAGAGCACCAGCAATGTCCTCATTACAAAAATAACCCAAAGTTGGAACACTTTAATGAAATGAGTGCTTATTTAAAAAAACTGAAAGATTAAACTAGTGAAGCCTGGAGAAAGTTGACTATTAGTAAGCTAATCAACTGAATGTAAAATGTACTAATTGAAGACCTTTAAACAAACAAATTAACTAATAATTTAATTCCATATAACTGAATGTCTAGTAACTATAAGGCTTGTTTCATAAAACAGAGACTGTTAAGAGCACTTGCTGGCTGAAGATAGTCAATAATCGCTGTGAGGTCAACATCAACGGGGCGACACTGAAGTCCCACTGCTGCGCTACATTAGGAGAAGCATGGAACAGCCCGTGTGCCAAATGTGAAAAAGGTGAGATGATCTATATGTATAATTTTGCAAATTTTAGTAAACCAAATCCAAAATGTACAATACAACTGCATTAATTGACATTGTATTTATTGTGTGCCATCCCTTTTCAGATCCAATCTGCGGTAAAGGCTTCGCTAGAGTCAGAGGAAATAACTGTGAAGGTAAAGTCTGCTTTGATGCCACGTAGACCCAGAAATTCAGACTTGCATTTCGTTTGAGAAATGAGAAACTCTTTTGTTGATGTTGTTTTTTCCCTGCCGACTGTCAGATGTGGATGAGTGTCAAGTGTTTGCCAAAGTGTGTATCAATGGCAAGTGCATCAACACACCGGGCTCCTTTTTCTGCCAGTGCCCTCCAGGAATGACGGTTGATGTCAGTGGCAGGACATGCATTGGTGGGTGCTGTTTATGTGTGTCTATGTGTAGTGGTATTAACGTCATCTAATTGTCTACATGTGTGCTGATGTTCAAATCAAATACCTGTGTCTGTGACTTCCAGACCTGCGTACGGAGCAGTGTTACCTCACCCATGAGGATGAGCGCTGTGGGGCTCCTATCTCAGGGAAGCACCGGGTGGATGCCTGCTGCTGCTCAGTGGGTGTAGCGTGGGGCCCTGAATGTGACGAATGTCCGGAGAAGGGCACTCCAGAATATACCCAGCTCTGTCCTCGTGGCCCAGGCTTCTCACATAGGGGTGACTTTATCAATGGCAGACCCTTCCTCAAAGGTATTGTGTTGTCCACAGACTGCATAGACTGACTGGCTGGTTTCATCAATAGTCTCTCACCTGTCTTTATTCCTCTTTCTCTATACCTTAGATATAAATGAGTGCAGGATGATAAACACCCTGTGCTCCAATGGAAGGTGCAGAAACACCATTGGCAGCTTCCGTTGTCGCTGTGATAATGGCTATGCCCTCGACTCTGATGAGAGGAATTGCACTGGTGAGTAGAACTCAAGCAATAATAGTCGACAAAGAAATGAATAAACAATAATTCGATAACTAATTTATCTTTTAAGTCATTTATCAAGCAAAAATGTCAAACATCTGCTTGTTCCAGCTCCATCTTTTCTATGTTTTATATCATTTTAAATTGAATATCTTTGAGCAATTGGAAGACGCCACCTTCGGCTCTAGACACGTGTGATGGGCATATTTCACATTTTATAGATGCATAGATGCAGCCTTACTGGTGAGTACAGTTCCTACAGTTGCAGTTCATTAACTGTACAATGGTTACTGAAATGACTATAAAGATTGATTTTGAGGAATCGGGTGTTTACATGTAAATGAAAAAATGTAAGAGCTGACATACATGCAGCTGCTATTTTTTGCTATAATGCTGTGACAATATCTCAGCTCCATTGCATCTTTACAAGTCTAACCATTCTTCATCAGTCCCCCTTTCTGAATTCCTCCGCCAGCACTAATTACAGTAAAGTGGTGTAAAGTCATTGCCTACATTTAGCTCATTCAGTCTAATGGGAGTCTTGCTGCTTTGGACTTGTTGGAGCAGGTCCCTGTAGTCTGGTTAGCTGCATTACTGCTCTGTTGAAATGTGCACCCATCATTTTAAGTTTAAATGCCAGTAGCATGACTTTATTCAGAAATAATTTATAGGCTCTTAGTAAGTAAATGATATCTGGGACCTTTTAACCCCATATGAGTAAGACCCCAGCCCAACGTCTTTGCATTAAGTGTTTGAAAATGTGGATTAGATTCAAAAGGGATCAGGCCTTTAGCTTTTGACTTTGGAAGAATCTGCTTGAAGAGCTAAGGCTGCCTAAATCATCCTTAAATTCACTTCTTAATCTCATTTTATAGCCTTTCTTTCATGTAATCACCTTTCGTGAAATATTTTGTGCTTTTATGCTTTGTTTGTCTTACATGTATATATCATAGCTCCATTGCTTCTACTACTATGTTGTTTTTCATCCTGTATTAAATCACGTTGTTATTTAATTGTAAATCTCTATTTTATCTGTCTATATTTATATTAAACACAGGGAGCTTGTGAATGTAAGTGCAATTTTAAAGTTGCTGAGTTTTGTTGTATCCCTTTCCTGCAGACATCGACGAGTGCCGCATCTCTCCGGACCTGTGTGGACAGGGCAGGTGTATCAACACAGCAGGAGACTTTGAATGCGAGTGCTTCGAAGGTTATGAGAGCGGCTTCATGATGATGAAAAACTGCATGGGTGAGTGACAAATCCTCACCCACCTTCACCTGCAGACACTAAAAATATATACATTGAATCACCTCTTCAGCTTGAAATGATTTTCTATAGTTACAAGACAGCGCTCTTTCATTTGAAATGAAAACTTGATTTCCATAACAATCTATCTTGCACACTCTGTTAAAGTGGCATCATCAGAGAGCAGAGAGATTTGCCAACCTATAAAGGTCTCCAAGTATAAGAAAGTCCTTCCATACAACCCCAGTCCCAATCACAACCCAGCCATCTCCTCCATGCTCCCTCTTGGGCCATAAGCTCTGGATGAGGTGCTAAGGCTAACATGCCAGACCTGGACTCACTGTTTAGACGGCTGATGTAATCTGAAATTTGCAGATTTTGTATAAATGTGTGTTTGCGTGAGAGAGAAGGAGAATTAAACTTTATTTAAACCCCTGTGGGGTGTTGAAAGGTGCTAATCTGTGCAGCCCAAGTGTCGTCACAATGGCTTTGCAAAACTGCTCCATAAAGTCTTTAAGATAATTGTTCTTTATTACATACTTGACATGCATGCGAGACACACAATCAGCTGCCCAGCCAAATGATTTTATATGCAGGTACAAGTCCTAATATTCTGCCATCTGCAAAAATACTTAATGCTCTATTTCTGTTCTGGTCTGCATTTGACAGCGTTTGATTAAATTCTTGGGACAAATTGTACACACAAAATGGGGAGTCTCAATACTTTTGTTGACCTAAAGCCGAAGACCTAAAACCAAGCCGAGCTAACATCACAACTTGAAACGCAATTTAGATTTGATCAATCTGGTGGGCTTCACTGGAAATTGATTGAAACAGATAATTGCAGAGGCTGAACCCAAACACTAAATATCTCTACTTGTGTCTGTGTGTGTGTACATGTACATGTGTGCGTTCTTCCACCGTCAGACATTGATGAGTGTGAGAGGAACCCTCTGCTGTGCCGTGGAGGTGATTGTGTAAACACAGAGGGCAGCTTCCAGTGCGTGTGCCCTGAGGGACACGAGATCGCACCCGATGGCTCGGCCTGTCTTGGTGAGTGATGAGGTCACCTCTTCGTCTCCGAACTTTTTCTCCTTCTTGCTTTTTTCCTTTCTTTGACAAAACTGTGTGGAAGAATGTCATTTTCTACTCTATTTTCCTGAAAGATGACAGAAAGAGAGGGAAAAGAAGACCAATAAGTGGAGATGTTGTCACAGAGCAGAGAGTTTGAATGACAAAGAAGCTTTGGACTATCTGCCTCTGTTTCTGCCTCTGTGTGGGCTCACTGGGGCTCTGTGTAGGGAGTGTTTGAGTGGGATATATATTCTTTCATACAAAGTCTTAAAAGATTAGAAATGCTTTGTTTAGGAAAATACTTGAATTTGATTATATTCCTTGAAAAATGCTTGATTTTCAATGTAATCTAAATAGAAAAGTTATTTTCTTGTGTTCACTCGTCATTCATAGCTAGATAAGCCCTCTGTTGATCCCTAACTTTGGAAATTAGGAAGCATTAAATGATCATGATCAAAACATATAATCAAAGTTAATATGAACACCTGGTAAAATAAACAAAGTGACAATATGCATTGATTGCTGTGTGTGTAAAGGAATTCTGTAAACTTTATTTTCCGCAGTTCCATTTCTAGCAATACTACTCTTATAAAGCTGCACAAACCCTATTGATAGATGGGCTAATATGAACTTTAGACTAATGTGTGTGTCTGCATGTTTGTTGAAATGTGTGCACTAAGAAGGGTCAACTTGAATCTCAACATGGTAAAGACAAGAGACAATTCTTGAGAAATGGATTGATTTTAGTATTAAGTACTAAAGTATTAAATATTTGTTTTTTTTGTTATGTAGCAAAAGAGAGCTTTTGAATGTTTGTACTTTCAAGTATTTATGTAGGTCTTAAATACTGTCCTTATGTCTTTAGTTGTATTTTATTATTTATTAATTATTTTTGAACTTTTACTGTTTATGTAACATTTTGTTGTGTACTTTTATTCTGAAAATTCTGTTTTTGGGATGCAGCGTCCTTTAGAGGCCGGCCTTTTATGGTTTTCTCTAGTTCTAATTAGATAATTGACAAAGAGTCAGCCATGTTGTTGTGTGTATATACAACAACAGGCAGTTCTCTGTAAAAGGCCCCAAATGATGGCTGTGTGCTTAAACATGTTGGCTTAATAATGAGCAGACTCTTCCAGTAAGTCAGTTAATGTTCTAAGTATTTAGCTTTCAACGTGTGGTCTTTCCCTTTAATAAATTGTGTGCAAGAATGTGATAATTGCTATGTTCTTTCACAGATATCAATGAATGTGAGTTGAGTGACAGGCTGTGCAGGAACGGCCAATGTGTCAACATGATTGGCCGCTACCAGTGTACCTGTGACACGGGATACAAATCTACTGAGAACAGACTAGACTGTGTTGGTGTGTATTGAACATGATACTGACTATTTACTTTAAATGATGTTGCTTTTGTTTCCATTGAAGCAAAGTGAATGTTGAATGGCAGCAGTATGTAAACAGTGTGGTTTTCTGACTCTCAGACATTGACGAGTGTACCATTGAGAATGGTGGCTGTGAGACTTTCTGCACCAACTCAGAGGGTAGCTATGAGTGCAGCTGCCACTCTGGGTACGCCCTGATGCCTGATCTGAGAAGCTGCACTGGTAAGTAGCTTTGTATTTTGGGTCTGTCAAAATGCATCTCGTATCCTATGTCTGTTATTCTGTGTCTTCAGCAGGCAGCTCTAAAAAATCTTTATGTACTTTTGCTGAATTTGTCAAGATGTGTTAACTAAAGAAAACTACTTTTGCTGGTCAGAACATTTTTCATACATAGCACATGGGCAGAACAGAAGTAATGCAAATGTTGTGTTTAGAGATATGTGATTTAGGAGCAGGAACAAAGTAGAAAATCAGGAATCCTGATTTATAAAGTCCCTACTATGATTTGATTGGCACATGTTCAAAGAAAGCATTCATTAGTCTGCAGAGAAAAAGTTTAAAACTAAATTTGAAGATTGCTTGTTCTTTATTCGCTTCATATTGTTACCAAATATTGGTAGATTGTGTTTATTGATTAATTTGGCAAAGTTTGCTGGTATTTATTTAAGATTGTATTCATGTTTACCATGACAGTAGCCTTCATGTGTTCATAGACTGACTCCTGTAACTCTTTCTTTAATTACCAGATACGGAGATCAAAGCAGTACAGGGGTCATTTGAGAGTAGTAAATGTACACCAGAATCTTTTGTATATCTTTTGATCTGCCTCTGTCTTCAATCTTCAGATATTGATGAGTGCGAGGAGAGCCCAGACATCTGTGATGGAGGCCAGTGTACCAACACACCAGGGACGTACCAGTGTCTATGCTTTGACGGGTTCATGTCATCTGAGGATATGAAGACCTGCCTGGGTAAATGGATGCACATTCACTGCCCAAAATAAAACACTGCAGCTACTCCCGCTGCAGCTCTGCACTTATTAGATCCAGTTCTCAGAGATTTATTTAAACAATGAAATAATCATCTTAAAGGTTATCCAAGATATGAGTCATGAGAATAACAATGACTCAGATCCATGAGTCTGTGAGTGAGAGAACAGAGAGTAACGTTGTTGTTGTTGATTTATAAGACGGTGAACAGTGTGTTAGATGGGTTGAGCAGGGAGGAATGCGTGACATTTAGACGTCTGGTTCCACTAAGTGAGAAAACAAAAACCTGACATAAATGATGTAAGGGCTTTTAAATGGGTCTGCACAAACATATACTCTATTATCACTGTATTTATTAAAAGTAAATACATTTTAAAGCCTTGATATAGTTCATGATGTAATTCTTTTGTGACTCACTTACATATATCACAGCTTATCAAAACCTGTTTGGCAGGCAAAATCAACGAAAGCTAATTCAGTTTTATTCATTGTCATTAACTTTTCGTTTATTGTAGTCGTGTTTAGCAAATAAAAATTTTTCTGTTTCACTCTTCATTCCCCTCCCTGTCTAGATGTGGACGAGTGTGAGTTGAACCCAAACATCTGCCTGAGTGGGAACTGTGAGAACACTAAGGGATCCTTCATCTGTCACTGTGACCTGGGATACTCTGTACGCAAGGGAACCACAGGCTGCACAGGTGAGTGAAACAAACACAAACACAGTGGAAGAACGTGGATGGGAGTAAAAGGACGGTGAGTCAGTAGAGGGCTGCTGCTGATTAAGTAGTGAATGAGGTGTGTGTGTGTGTGTGTGTGTGTTGAAGAGAGGTGAGAAATGAGAGGATTCAAGGAGAATGTCTGGCTAACCAGAAGCAGCTCTAACATTACTCACCCTCATTCAAGAGCTCCTGTCTGACTTGATGAGAAACATGCTTACAAACGCACATAACACACACTCACATTCACAAGCAGCAACAGCAGCAGCAGTAGTGAGATCACTATCTTCTATCAGATGTATGCATCACATTGCACCTTTGTTTATTCCCATGTAGCTTTTCCATTAAGGTCAGTTAAACATTACGTGATGGTTGGAAGAGTTTTGCAGCATGTAATCACCTGAAACAGCTCCAGAACACATAAATACAAAGTCCATCCGGCTGGTAGAGTTTTCTGCTAGTTTGGACTCACTCCTTGTCCAGCCAGAGTTAAGTCTGATTTATACAGCCACTTAAAAATTTGGGATTTGGGGGTTAGTTGAGAATTTGGCCAGTGATCTTATCTGGCCTCGTCTAGGTAATCGAAATGAGTCAGACACACAGTCATCAGCAGCACGTCTTCCTTCAGACGAAAATAAACATGCCTGTCTGAAGTGTGATTCAAACTCACTTACTCCCATAGACATGCTTTCTCATTCTAATCCCATTAAAATGTCCATACAGTATTTTCCTTGTTTTGAGAAAACTGGAGTTGCAGTGAAGCAGCCAGTTCTGATTCACAGGTCTGGAATTTCATCCCCAGAATACCAGGGAATCAAGACACTAATTCCTCTAAGGCAGGCAGGATGTCTTGTTATAGACAAGTGAACAAAACCTGCTACTCTTTTTGGAATGGATCCCCCTCCAATATATGAAAGATGAATTAGAAATTGGATGTCAGTCTCGAATTGCCTTATGTGACCACAGTGGTATGTGTGCACTAAATCTTCTTGCGTGTGTGAGTGTTAATGAGTAAGTGGTGCTCTCAAGCCCAGGTCTGACCCAGCTGTTAATGAGGCTCCCACAAGAGTTATTTCCCTTTTTTAATTCCACACCACTGAGAACTCAGGGGCCGGGTGTGTATTTGCATGTATACTTTGGCACTTTTGTGTATCTGTTTGCGTGTGTTTTGGAAAGTTAGGATTGGGTGGAGATGTACTGGTGAAGTTTACAAGCCTGGGAGTGTCTCAGCTTTAAAGAGAGCATTAGGGTGAGGGGTTAAGTGTGTGGACTTTATTATATTTTAGCTAAATGACAAAACAGTCAAACTATTTGAGATAAAGCAGGACAACATACAATTGAAAACACGAAAATAACACAATCTTCCTCTTAAAAAGTTTAATTTAAAAGCAAAAACACATGCCCTTAGTCAATTCAATAGACTGTGAGGTTTTTCTTCTATGGTCTCACTTGGTTTAATTATGACAAGTAGCTTATGGCTAATGTTGGCAAACTTTACATGAGTTAGACTGAGTCAGCTTACTGACATATAATAATGTGCTACTGTTACACTACATTTTAATATTCACACTTAACTTATGGACACTTGGCCACATAGTCCTGGCAACTGATTCTGCTTGATCTGATATGACAATTTGCTAATGTTGGCTAATGTTAGCAAAGCTTTAGATAGATATTGTTGTGTTCTTACAATATTGAGTAAGCTTGCTAACTCAAAGACTCAACTTGTGCTATTGTTACACCAAATTTAAAATGTAGTCGTATAGGCTTGGCAGGGATACATCTAAGAAATAAGGTGGAGCCCTTCAAATACAGAGAAGTGAGACTATGTAATATTGTTAATGTGACTTGGATTTACAGGTTTTTGTTTTTTTAAATATTGCTATTACTGCAGGGCCGTGCTGTCAGGAAGGCAGCCATACTAGCAGATATTTAGATATAGACATAGGGAGACAGGCAGGCAGGCAGACACATAAACAGGCAGGCATACAAACTGGGAGACAGCTAGACAGCCAGGTAGGCAGATATGTAATTCTCTACTATCCTTTTTTATCTTTATTTTGCCCTTCATCTGTCAAACATTAGCTCTAGTTAAATCGAGCCTCTTCTTTGACACCAGCTGTGACCGCTGACATGTTTCTTTCTTGCATGCAATAACCCCTGTTTGCATTTTACATTTCCACATGAGTGTGTGTGTGTGTGTGTGATTGTTGTGCTCTCTTTGTCATCAAAGGCTTGGGGGAAATGATGTTTAATTTTGTCTGTAATCCAGGGAGATTCGTTTGCTCCCAGCCCTCATATTAACCCTGTCATCAAGTGTGGTGTAAATATACTGTACCCTCTCCTCAGGAAGACTGTAAACCAGCAGCACTAATCTCTAATTGACAGTGTTTTGAATTACTACTCTCACAAAGATAGACACACAGAGAGGAGTGTGTCTCAGTGGCTGATAAGTCGTAACATCTTGAACAAGTTCATAGCTAGGCTTCACTCGATGTACACACACATGCACAATCCCTCTATCAAAGCTGTACTACTCAGTTGTCAGGCTCAGGGACAAGTACTGTGTTGGTCAGTTTTCACAAGGTTGTTTTAGCTCAAATTAGTAGTCATCATTGTTTTAGCCCCACACAGGCTTTTTCCATTGTACCATTGTATCAAGTCAGAACTGCCAGAGGAACAAGAGCCAAAGCATCTTATCACCGTCTAGCTGCTTCGTGGAGATCCTTATTGGTTACACCCTACATGATGTAAACAGCTTAATGGGCAGGGCCGATTTTTAATAGTAGCCAATTTAATTGTTTCCATTAATTGTTGTTGTTCATTTATTTGAATTCAGGGCCACATACAATAAGTCAGCACATATAGGGAGGTATTTTTTACAACCAAATGATCTACTAAGTACCCCAATATTTCATTCATTGGCAGAGTTCAGATATAATTATAACAGTTTTGCCGTGAAGGAATGTTTATTTGTATCATTGGCACAATACCACATCACATTTTTATAGAAATTATATTTGGGAAAGATTATATTTCCAAACTTGGCATCTGGAGTGGAGAGAAAACAAAACATGAGCTTTAAAAGTGGGCTGTTACAAAAAGCCTCATACGAGAGGTGCCGCGTCTGTGGGTCTGTGGGTGATGAGGGAAATCTTTGCCTAAAACAAGGCAAGTTCAGACAGAACAAGGCCTGAGCAATAGAATATCGTTCTCCCTTTTTTTTTTTATAACTCTGGACGTACTTGCACAATGAACATCCAGAGACTGGTTCTGCTCATTAAACCTCTGCAGGAAGGCTATTAGTATCAGAGATCATGAAAATGTCTCTGTGCCTTCTGCTCTGAAATACAGCTCTCCATGGATAAAGACAGTGACCCAGAAAGACTTAGCTCTGTCGTCTCCTGCTGCTGTCTTTTATACAGTTCAAACCCAGCATCAACTCACTCCACAATGCCAGGAACCCCACTGGAATAAGAATGCAGACTCATGTCATCAGAGCAGTGTCTCTTTTTCTTTACATGGGTTTTCATTTGTTTCCTCTTTGTCAGATATCAATGAATGTGAGATTGGCGCCCACAACTGTGACAGACATGCCACCTGCACCAACACAGCTGGCAGCTTCAAATGCAACTGTGGTCCAGGGTGGATTGGCAACGGCCTGAAATGCACAGGTAAGACTGATGTCCTTAAATCCACAGGTAAATGCTGTCACTGTAATCTGTAGTGTATATACAATCTGCATAGTATGCTGCATCAAAATAAAAGGAATGGAAATGTATTTAAATATCAGAGAAAGCTGAAGTGAAAATTCTTGTTGTTTAAAAAATCTGTGATATGTGATTTAACATTCAAACAGAACATTAGATAATTCCCTTTGTTTTCTCAGGTATGACAATAAACTCACTTTAGCAATAAGGTGGCCCTATTAACATGTATGGCAAATGGTTCTGTTAACAATAAGAAAAATATGGAATAGGACCAGCCTTATCCACACAAGCGTGATGAAGTACTTTCCACCTGCAAACAAGTAATTGCTTTTGGGCTTTGTTGTGTTTCAGACCTGGATGAGTGTTCCAATGGGACACACATGTGCAGCAACAATGCTGACTGTCTCAACACCATGGGCTCATATCGCTGTGCGTGCAAGGAGGGATTCTCTGGAGATGGATTCTACTGTTCAGGTCACACTTACAAAAATGATATCCTAATCCACATTTTTGCTTTTTAAAAGATACATGAATGCACCATGTGTTTACGGACTCTGTGTGTGTGTGTGTGTGTGTGTGTGTGTGTGTGTGTGTGTGTGTGTGTATCACCCCTACAGACAGTGATGAGTGTGCAGAGAACAGCAACCTGTGTGAGAGTGGCCACTGTCTGAATCTGCCAGGAGGCTTCCGCTGTGAATGTGACATGGGCTTCATCCCCACTGCTGATGGCAAGGCCTGCGAGGGTAAGGCGATACAACACTTACGGTCTTGTTTCCAGACCTCCTAATTGGTGCCCACATCCTTAATTGTGTTGACTGGTGTTACTCTGGTGAATGGTGGTTTGCTTTCCAGTTTGGAGAAGCAGCCGATTTGAACAGATGCTGCCTTCAAATGGAACAAACGTGTTGTTTTTTGCATAGTTTTGAGATTTTGACATTTTATAGTGTGGAAATAGTAAACAACCTATTTTCACCCATGTTTTAATGTGTATTATTGTGAACACTAACATGATAAGGAAATAGCAGACTTTAGGTGAGAACAGAGCTAATGTTAGATAACAAGTTAGCTTTTGTTAGCTAGCAAACATCAGTCAACTTAGCTGTTGTCTGGATTAACCATAATCTTTTTTGGCTATCTAGGTATCCTATCTATAGACAGTAGATCATTTTTATTGGGGTGTAGCGTTTACATAAATAGAATAACATGTAAGATTGTGTAAGATTGCATGTAGACTTAAATAACTGAGGGATCTTGTATGAAATCTCGAACTGAACTACTGTAGAGACATATGAATACATTCATGACTGGAAGCCAAACAGTGTGATTCTTGCTTCCAGTGATAAGGCATTGCTGGACTCAATTGAATGAGCAGACTGACCTAATTTTGCTGATGTGTCAAACATCCTGAAATAACCTATCCAGTCCTCCCTGCCTCAACTCAAGCAGGACTGGACAGTAATGACTTGTGCAGAGTCTAATGATGTGGAAGAGCACAATTTCATAACCTTGGCTGCTGCTCTGATAGTGTATGTGTGTGTCTGTCTGGATATGTCTGGGCATTTTTTGCCCCAGAACTGTCATTCTTTAGCAGAGGTGAGCGGCCTTCACTTCCTATTGCTGGCTGCCAATTTTCCACCATGATCCCATGATCCACTAATCCCTCACAGTTGGGCCTCTCTCTCTCACCCTCTTTATCATTCTCTCTCTGTCTCTGTCTTTTACAGACATAGACGAATGTACCTTTGCTGACATCTGTGTCAATGGACGCTGCCAGAATATCCCAGGACTTTTTAGATGTGAATGTAGCATTGGTTATGAACTGGACAGGAGTGGAGGCAACTGCACAGGTAAGGCTAGTCAACACATCAGTCCAACTGCCTGCCCCAATGATGCTCTGTTTAGGCCCCAATGAGCTGAGGAAATTTGAAAGGGTGCAAAAGGATTGGAGCAAAAGCACTGAAGAGAAACAGCTCTCATCTCCCCTGAGATTCAGAAGAAAAGTTACTGTTTGTCTCCTAGCTGCTGTGGGAAATAATGACTTATTGACAAAAAATGAAAAGCTGAAAAGCTTTTTGTGGAGATGAAGACATTTTATAGACTGTTGCTTTGTGTTTCTTTCTCAGATGTCAATGAATGTGCAGACCCGACCATCTGCATTAATGGGATATGTGTCAACATCCCTGGAAGCTACCACTGTAACTGCCCAGCAGACTTTGAACTCAACCCCACTCGTGTGGGCTGTGTAGGTGAGACTCAACAATATTCACTGCACATTGTTGGTGTTTGATCTTATTTTGTCGCAGAACTAATTCTGAAGCAACTCTAAGACACACTTGTATACCCGAACATGTGTGCGTGTGTATACAGACACTCGCTCTGGAAGCTGCTACCTGGATGTTCGTTCCAGAGGAGATGCATCAGAGAGCTTGGACTGCTCCAACGAGATTGGAGTTGGTGTTTCCAAAGCATCGTGCTGCTGTTCCCAGGGAAAGGGCTGGGGAAACCCATGTGAATCATGTCCCTCTGTCAATTCAAGTAAGTGAACCCATCATTATTTAAACTTTGTGTGTGTACCATGCATGTTTATTTGTATGTTTCAGTTTAGTAGCAAGGTTTGGGACCTCTAGCCTGGGATAACATCAACACACTTGCTGGCAGCCACAGTGAAGTTTTGTAGCTGACGGATATTTTAAATGTATGGCCCATCTGAGGTAACACACATAATACATTTAGTGCTATGTTTACTGGGTATTGATAATTTCATCCCTACACTGAAGATGTTGATATACGTATAGTTAGCTCACCATAGTGGAGGTCTATAACTGAAATGAAAAATTTTGTATTTTCACAATAGTTTCAGTTGCAGACGATAAGAGTGGAGAACCAATACAATAAAAAATGTTTTTAGTTAATGTAGCTGAGTTATCTTTAGGTTTCACTATTTTACTCACAATGCTGCCGTCAAACAGTAAAGATGTGAGTAGTAGAGTCAAAGACTTTGGAATATTTTAAAAGTTGAGTGAGCAGGGGACTTTTGCCTCGAAAAGTGGCTGACAAATGAATTTTTAAAGCTACTATCTGGCAAAATAATTTAAGGTTCAGGTTTGGTTCCGTTTATTTGTACATGGGAAAGAGTAAATCATCAGTCAATTGGCATCCTTAAGTCCCTTGAAGTGGTTTATGGTTTTCTCTTATTATTTCAACTAGCAGTAACATGAAAAATCAAAACCAAAACATCAGTTTATAAATACACCACACTGTAAATCAGCGCTGATAAGGTGTGCGTTAGCTGCTCTGCCAACATACAGGCTACATGCCGCCTGCTCTTGTCATGCGATGAGTGTGTGTTGGCTCTAATTGTTGTTGCTGGTAAAGACGAGACAGCTTTGTGCAACCCACGTGAAATTGCCAACAGATGGTTCAAAACATTACAGGGAATGACTCACTTCTTTCAGTTCAAGGAAATGCTTGCTTTTATGACAAGAACAAAAACCTTTTCTTTTCGCTTTGTAATTCTGAGTAGCTGCAGTCGTGTCCGGTGCACTGGGCTCTGTGGAGACCTCTGAGTTCTGAGATGGCTGATCAGAAAAAGCACGACAAAGAGTGCCAGGAAACGAGTTGACGACCAGAAATGTATTTCTTTTCAGGCATCTGACTAATTGGGCATGTGACTTAACTCAACCATTACTGTCAGATCCTGCAATAAAACAAAACAACCTTGACTGTGATTTGTGTGTTGTGTCATTAATGCTTGTTAATGTGATTTGGTGCTGTATTTTTCTTATTTACAGCTGAGTACAAGACGCTGTGTCCTGGAGGAGAAGGCTTCAGACCAAACCCCATCACTGTCATCTTGGAAGGTCAGACAGCAACATGCTATCATGTTTTTGTGTGCAGTTGCTCCTGTGCACACTTACAGACACTCACACAAATGACACAGCCCCATCAATGTTGCCACTGAGTGTTTTCTTTCTCTCTCTCGCAGACATCAATGAGTGCCTGGAGCTGCCAGGCTTGTGCCAGGGAGGAAAGTGTATTAACACCTTTGGCAGCTTCCAGTGTGAATGTACAAGAGGCTACGCCCTCAACACAGAAACCAGAGTCTGTGAAGGTATAGGACACACACATGGACACACAGGTTACCAATTCCTATCCAGCTCTTTCCCTGGGACGTTACAGTGGGAAGGAAATTGAGTCCAGCCGTTCAGGCCTTCGTTCAGTGAGGACACATGGAGGGAGAGGAAAAAGCACAGAGGGCAAAAAAGACAAAGAAATATTGGACCTTTTTGTCCTGTAGACAACAGTGCAGCTCATTCTAGCCCAATATGTCCCTGCTCTAGTTCCTGTCTGTTGAAAATCCAACAAAGCTCAGTCGGGATGATGAGACAGCTGAGCGCCTAACTGTGTCCAGAGGAGCGAGGCTCTGATGTGGTCAGCCCTCACCTCGGGGAAGTACACTGAGTCCCCTGTAGACAGGCCAGAGATGACAGAGGGAGGGAGAGACAGAGGACTGAAAGATAGAGGGGGAAAAAAAAGAGATACATGAGAAGGGTGTTTAGGAATGAGAAACGGGAACAGAGAAGAGAGGAGGGGGCTGAGAGTTAGACAATGACATGTGGCTGGCGGCATTTTAATTAGCGTGTGTTTGTTGGCCAGGAGAACAAAAGCGTGTGTCTGCTTTATAAAGTCCAGAACTGCACATCCACTATGTCTACAGTTAATCAACAGTTCAGCTGTCAGCTGGGCTGGAAAGAAAAAGGATTGTGTTTGTTATGTGGCAGTAATGTAAGTAAAATTGTAATCAATATGAATAGAAGTATTAAAAACTATTTCCAGCCTGTGTCCTGCTGTAGTTGTGACAGTGGTCCCTTTGGACTTTTCATACCAGATGATAATAAAATTGGGGGTTGTTGTACACTTACCCAGAGACACAATGGGTAGAAATATAACCAGAGGAAGAACAGTAAATGGAAGGTAAATTTGTAACTCACGTGAAAACTGTATGTTCATATTGATTTTAATGATTAAGTCAACTGGAGTCATGAAATGACAGAATTAATAAAGATGAAGTGAAGGGCTGAACAGGGATTCAGGTACCATGCTCCAACAAGACATGAATCATAATATTTTGCATAGAGGTAGTTCTTTAGTTCTTCCACATAGGTAATCGGTATCATGATATATACCTTATTGCATTCATTCCACCTTCCTTTAGACCACAGGAAGTCTTTCAGTTGAACGTTTTGAATAAGCAAAATGAGTTGTGTGGCACCTCAACTAAAGGAATGTAAATCAGACACTGTGTTCATCAAAACAATGAACTAGTTTCTGCATGTCCTCTGTGTTCAGATGTCAATGAGTGCGATCGACCAGGTATCTGTGGCCCAGGCCAGTGCTACAACACCATTGGGAACTACACCTGCATCTGCCCTTTGGACTACATGCAGGTCAATGGAGGAAACAACTGCATGGGTAGGTCTACATGCTGCGCTCTCAGGCCTGTATCAGTCTGCGAAATGGTTTTATTGGTTAATTCGATACATTTTTGTATCTAACTTCCTCTCTCTTTCTTATAAACGCACACAGACATGAGGAAGAGCTACTGCTACAGGAACTTTTACTCTGACAATGGGACATGTGATGGAGAGCTGAACTTCAACATGACCAAAAAGATGTGCTGCTGCTCGTATAACATTGGCCGTGCATGGAATAAACCCTGTGAACAGTGTCCTGTGCCCAGCACTGGTGAGGTCTCATACACATACAGTATATGCCAAGACACAAATGTGTAGATGATATCAAAACAAAACGTGAGCTTTAATGAACTCATGTCTTATGTCCACTCAGATGAGTTTGCGATCCTGTGTGGCAGTGACAGACCAGGATATTATATTGACATCACAACTGGACGAGTCATTGGTAAGATTTTCCCATTCAAATGTCAATGTGATGCAAAGGAAAGTTTGTTTTGTTCTTATCTTGTCCCCTTGCCTCTTCCTCATGTGCTAGATATTGATGAGTGCAGGGAAATCCCAGGAGTGTGTGAGAATGGAGTGTGCATCAACATGATTGGCAGCTTCAGGTGTGAGTGCCCCATTGGCTTCATCTACAACGACAAGCTGCTGATTTGCGAAGGTAAGGCTTGGACGTTCTACTGAAGGTGATGCCAAAACACAAAAAGCTGTGAATTCTTCTTATGTTTTTAAACTAAATCAGTTCATTAATTTGGATCAGCTCAGTCTTGTTATATTCCTACCCGATTTGTAAATGTGTCACCAGTAGATGATATCTTTGAACACCTGTCCATCTCCCTGCTGTTGTTAGATATTGATGAGTGTCAGAATGGACCTGTGTGCCAGCAGAATGCAGCCTGTCTGAACATGCCAGGAAGCTACCGCTGCGAGTGTAAACCTGGATATCGTTCCACCCCCACTGGACAGTGTCTAGGTAAGGCTGTGGTTGTGATCAGCTGTGGCCTTTTAAAGAGGTCAAAGGTGTCAGCAGCACTCAGATTATACAGTACATTACTGGTGTGATGCTTGGTTGTCTCATTGTTCACTCAACCAACAGGGATTTAGTCAACTCCTAATGTCCTCAGCGGAGACTATACAGAATTGGTAGAAACATGGAGCAGCATTAGAGAAAAGATTAGAGGAGGCAGCCAAAAAAACTGCCGTCTTCCATGAGGATGACACTGACTTGTCTCCTCAAGCTATTGCATCAAACTCAGGCATATGAGACTATTTAAACTGCACAGTTATATGCCAAAGACAAAGTACCCAGGGAAGCACAATGACAGTCAATGATGGCCTCACATGTGAGAATGAAATACAGTGATTTCATAAGACAATAAGCATTGCTGCAATGCATAATGTGAAATGGAGTTTGTAAAAATTGACATATCACAGTTATTTTGTCATCATGCATTAGAGTAAAAGGCCAGTTTCCTATCCTGTGAAGCAATAAATACATGCCCGTATTAGTTATTCTTTGTGACTAGGAGCTAAATAGTCATTATAGTCCCATTAACTCAAGGAAATTCTAATTATTTTAATTATGTGACTTATTTCACATGTATGGTAATACTAGTTATCAGTAAAATAAGTAAAAGAAAATTACTTTCAGATTTTATACAGTATGATGTGTTGTTTGCATCTTCCCAAATTTTAGTGTAACAGGGTAACTGTTACAAATTAATGAATGAAAGTATGAAATCTTATTGAAGATTTCAGGAGAATTTTTACAATTTCCAGTCACCCAGTTTTTCTAGTTTTAAAATTGGCCCAAAGAGACAAATGACTAGAGATTGGTTTTTCGTTCAATCATATTTGATATCTAAAACTTGATAGCAGAACTGTTCCCTGAGGGACACAAGGTAACTATATAGAAAGGGATTTTTACTTTTTTGCGGTCTTTAATAATTACCATGAAAAAAAAAAAGAAACCATCACAGATTAAAGACCACAGATCCTCCAACTGTCTTGTTCAGTTATAACTAAAGTTGTGACTTCGCTTCACTTTGCAGTGATGGTTTTTGTGGTTTGACTCTGAATTTCACACAGTGTGACAATTGTTTCTGTTTTCCTTCTTTTTCAGACCGTAATGAATGCATCGAGAACCCTGGTATCTGCAACCCCGGCCAGTGCATTGACACGCTGGGGAGCTACCGCTGCATCTGCCCCAATGGCTTCAAAACAACCCGGGACCTGTCAATGTGTGTTGGTAAGCTGCCTTGGTTCCTATCAGTTCACGCTTGTTAATGACATATGTGGGCTTGGCGGTAACGTGTGAGGTGAAACTGTGATGATGCTCTCTGGTTTCAGATGTGGACGAGTGTGAGAGACAACCCTGTGGTAACGGGACTTGTAAGAACACAGTGGGCTCCTACAACTGTCTGTGCTACCCCGGCTTTCAGAACTCACACAACAGTGACTGCATAGGTACGTGCATCTGTGGATGTGAGTTAGTAAAAGACAAAAAGCAACAGAGCTAATAGTCTTCATGTGATATATTGTGATGTTTGTGTGTTGATCAGATGTCGATGAGTGTTCGACGCAGAGGGGGTTGTGTAGAAACGGGCAGTGTGTGAACACTGTGGGCACCTTCCTCTGTGTGTGCAATGATGGCTATGAGCTCACTTTAGACGGCAGACTGTGTGCAGGTAAGAAACTAGCTTTCTTTTTAAAATATATTTTTCTTAATGTAATGGGTGTGTTTTAAAGTATAAATCCCTTGTATATTCCTTTCCCCCCCTCAGATATTAATGAATGTGCAGTGAATCCAGGCACATGTGGTGCAGGAACTTGTCTGAATCTGGATGGTTCTTACAGGTGTATCTGCCCACCGGGCTACTATCTCCATGAGGAAACCTGTGAAGGTATGGCAGCCTAAAGCCAGTCCTTTCTGCGTCATGGTCAATAAATATAAGGCAAAACATGAAAAATAAAACCAGGAATTTCTGAAGTAATAAAACATTTGCGTTCAGGGGTGAATCTCACCTCAGGAAATGCAGAGAACACCTGCTTACATGCAAGACACTCACATATACATGCATAAATCATAGCTTAGACCAACTCTGCTTAGGTGTACAAGAAGAGAACAAACTCCTTCTTCGCCTCCTCCTTCTCTTCAATTACAAAACACCATTCTTCTCCCTTTCACACATGGGAGTGGGCTCAAGCCAGAACACTTGGATTGTTTATACAGTGGGGCTGATTAAGAGATATTCGGCAGACTTCAACACATTCCTGCTTTGTGCTCTGTTCCTGGAATCAGGGAGGAACAGTGCCGAATTCTCAGCATCAGTAACAGCAGCGGCTGGTCATTGTGATGAGCGAACACGTGACATGGAGGCTGTTCCAGATAATACGTCTTTATCCAACTATCCATTAGTGAGATTACATTCTGTTTTATCACATTTGGATGGACCATGACGTATTGGTATGACTTCATCCCTGCAGCTATTGCAGCATGTTCAAAGAAAAATTAGATGCCAATGAATCACTGCAGGGTGGACCTCTAATAATAAAAATGATGCACGAGTTTTGATGTCAATTCTATAGGGTGGTTGATGCCGTTCCTCTTTGTCTGTCAGATATTGATGAGTGCTCCCAGTCGCCTGAGCTCTGCACATTTGGAACCTGCTTTAACACTGAAGGAAGCTTCACCTGCTTGTGTCTCGAAGGCTTCCAGATCTCTGCCTCCGGACGCAGATGTTTAGGTAATTGTGTGTGTCTGTGTGTGGGTGTGTGATAGGGGAGGGAGGGGCTGTGAAACTATCTTATGCATCAGGTTTAAAGTGTAAATACTAGTGCATCTGTATAGTCTGTCTCTGAGTGCTAGTGGAGACTAAGCAGCAGTCAGTGGTGTTAGATTTTTCCTCCTCTTACATTATACACAGCACACTGAGTTCCAGCTGGTGCTGCTGCTGCCTCAACAAGGCCAAGGGTGACTCTGAACAGATCACTTTTCCATTTCCTCACTTGTGTGTGTGTGTGTGTGTGTGTGTGTGTGTGTGTGTGTGTGTGTGTGTGTGTGTTTATGTATATATGTGTGTTTTGGGTTGGGTGGGGGCATGCTTAGTCCTCTGTTAGGGAGTTCCCCCTCCAAACACTGAAGTGATGACATCATCAGTTTGGTGAGGCAGTTTACAGTTTGTATTTCACTTTTCTCTCCGGTATGAGCTTTCTCTCCGGTATGAGCTATTTCAGTGCACTAACTGTAAAATAAGACTGACATCTGCACATTCAGATGCATGTGCTCACACACACGCACAGAGCACCATACATTTATTTTGCAGAAAGGCTGACAAATCAGTTTCATGGAGGAAAGTAACATGACACACATTTTCTTCACAGCACCAGGTGTTCATGTATGTGATCCTTGCCTCTGAGCCAGGTGTGTGCGTGCAATCGTGTGTGATCTATGGTGGTCAGAAAGCTTATTTGTGTTGAGATCAGTGAAGGCCAGTGCTAGCAGGAGAGCATTACCATATGCTTCTCATTACAAGTAAGTGCCTGCCTAGTCCAGGAGGAACAAGAGCCCTCAGAAGCAGGGTGAGCGAGAGAGGGAGTAAGACTGGCAAACACCGATCACGGACTAGAGATAACCCCTCTCCTCTATCCTCACTACGAATACATAGTTTAGAATGGATTAAACAAACAAGATAAAATTCTTAATTTAATTAATAAGTGAGCTTCAGAGGTGCTGGTCAGCTAATTTATTTTACCATGGGACAGATCCAGGCTAGACTTTAACTTCATCTTTGTGCTACGCTAACAGTGTGTTGGCTGTAGCTTCATATTTAATTGACAGATATAAGAGTTCAGTTTTCTCATGTAACTCAGCAACTTCCTCATTGTTTCCTTCAGTCTCTCATTTTCATTTTGTTGTGTGTGTGTGTGAACCCTTAGATATCCGTGTGAACTATTGCTATACCAAGTTTGAAAATGGGCGCTGCCTGGCTCCAAAGCCTCAGAACACCTCCAAGGAAGCGTGCTGCTGTACCGGGATGCCAGGTCAAGGCTGGGGAAACCCCTGTGAAATCTGCCCCAGCAAGGGAGAGGGTGCGCACACTTCCTATCACACACAACGCGCACATATATGCACGGAAACATGCACACTCATGCACAAAAATTATGTGTATTGTTTAATGGTATTCATGACTTTCACTTCTCATGGTTCCAGATGCATATCCTCTTCTCTGTCCCAACGAGGGATATCAGCAGGGGCCAGATGACCATCCAAAAGGTATGTGTGTCATTAACACTAAGTCTTTACTGGGCTGCATGTGTGGTATAGATGTGGCATGTAAATCACTTGGTGTTGATGTTTTTTAATTGCAGATATTGATGAATGTCTCAATGATCCTTGCATTAACGGCCAGTGCATCAACACGGACGGCTCTTTCCGCTGTGAATGTCCCATGGGATACCGCTTGGACATTAGTGGAGTCACATGTGAAGGCCAGTTGACCCATTATTTTGCTATATTTCTCTGTGTCTCCTTATCCTCATCTTCCTCTTGTCTTTGCAGGAGCAACACTCCCTCACTGATTTATTCACCTTGTAGATGTTAATCTAATGTAAACAGGCTTAATGGGGTTTATGTAACTTTCTTCAATACAGACACTAATGAGTGTGACATTGGAAATCCCTGCGGCAATGGCACATGCACTAATGTCATCGGTGGCTTTGAGTGTGCATGTGATGACGGCTTTGAGCCTGGGCCAATGATGACCTGTGAAGGTATGTGAAATGATGTCACTGCCATCATGCAGTCTTTGCAGTCCTGTACTACCACTTGTAACTTTTTGCCTTCTGTTCCTTGTCCAGACATCAATGAGTGCTCCCAGAATCCTCTACTGTGTGCCTTCCGCTGTGTTAATGTGGTGGGCTCGTACGAGTGTAAATGTCCCACAGGCTACGTGCTGCGTGAGGACAAGAGGATGTGTAAAGGTACTACAGCTAAATGAGTCACTCATACACTCAGCTTTCTAAGTCGTGGTCCATTTACTGAAAAGTGTGAAAATAATCTAAGTACCTCATAGAGACATCCTGGCCCCATCCATAAAGTTACATAACACACTATCTCTGATCCTCAAGGGTTCTCTGTCTCTGACGAACATTAAACACTCTCTGGAAACTGGAACCGGCCGAGTCACTGTTTACACCTCCGCTCTCTCAGATAGTTCGGGCACCATAGCAACGGTAGTATTTGGAGGGAAGCGTTGAGACAGGAGGAACCTGTCAGTGTCTATAGCGTCACTGTTTACATTACAGCTCCAAACAGACCACCAACCCTCCCATTACGCGCCTGTTAGCACCACAGAGCTAAGTGTTGGATTGGGCAGTTACATTAAACTCTGGAGTGCTGCAGTGTGTATGAGTGTAACTGCTGCAGTTGCATGAATACACATATTTCTTCATACGTGCGTGTCCTCTTACTCTTGGTATACTGTTTGTTTTTCAGATCAGAATGAGTGTGAAGATGGTATAGATGACTGTGCCAGCAGAGGCATGACCTGCAAGAACCTGATTGGCACATACATGTGCATCTGTTCTCCTGGATACACGCGCCATCCCGGCGGAGAGGGTTGCATTGGTAAGGTTATCAAAGTGTCCTACTGTAGCTTTACTTTGCATAAAATTAATCTATTAATACTCATCCACTTTTGTGTAACAATGTACAAAGTAGTAATTGTGTATATAGGAGTTGTTAACTCCCCGAAATCCTGTCCTGGTTATAGGTAGACTTAGTCTTCGTTAGTCATACAATAGACAAAAGTCATCAGAGATTTGTCAAACTCACAACAAACTGTTGTGAATATTTGTGCAAAATACCAGCAATCAGCAGCGTCAGTCATAAAGATCAGTGTTCACTCTGAAAACCCATATTTGTAAATATTTACTTTAAAATATTATTATATATATTATGTATTATATTATGTATATACATTATATATACATTATATATGTATATATGTTTTCATAACACGTGACAATTTGGAATAAACCATGTCACAGGTGTAAAGATTATACAATAATTAAGAGATTAAACTGTGTTTGTAGGAGAGATGATGGTCTTTTTATTATGGGCTGTACTCCCACTGAAGGTGGAGAAGGAGCATTGGAGTGCAATGAAGAGCAATGATAACATGATGAGCAAATATGCTCATGGGAAATATGAATATATGTATATATCTCAGTTTGGGTATTGACCTTGGGAAAAGTGGCAAACAAACAGATTTGTTAAATATTTGAACATAACTTTAAAAAGAGAGGAAGGTGTATTGACATTTGCCAAGAACTGTGTGTGTGTGGGTGTGTGTGTATGTGTGTGTGTGTGTGTTCAACTTCCACCTTAGCTTGGCTTTAACTAGGTTTTACATATAACAGAAAGTCCTGTGTAACAAATATTGCCATTTTCTCTCTACACTGTCCATGTGCGTGTCTGTGTTAGATCTGAATGAGTGTACAGCCAAACCAGGTATCTGTAAGAATGGCCGTTGTGAGAACACAGTAGGAAGCTACCGCTGCAGATGTGACCAAGGATTCATTGCTAACCCCACACAGACTGAATGTATTGGTACGTAAATTTTTATCAATTAGTATATCTTGCTCTTACTGTATGTTTTTTTTCTCCACTGTGCTCTAACTTCACTTATTTGAGTGTCTGAAGTTTTTATCTTGATCTCTTGTTTCGTCACTGCCTCTTTTATTTGGTTTACTCCAGTTTATTCAGAAGAGGCTTCTCGTGTAAATTCAGCCTGTAGGAAACGAGAAAATGTTATGTTTTTCTTCTTGAACCCCCATGTAAACACCTTTATTTAGTGGTATCCTGTTTCTGTATTTCAAAATGTCTGACCAAAATAGGATGTTGGATTGTATGGACTTTACATTGAAATAGAAACGTTTTATGCTATTGAATCTTAAATATTCACCAACTAGGTTAAAAAATGACTTTCAACTAATTTTAACCATTCCATGATAGTCTCCACTGTCTTGTTAAAAAAACATGTCTGTCTGTGTCAAGATTGGTGCAAGGAAATCCTTCAAAACCTTTCTCCCTAATCTCAATATGTTCTTCTGGATAGACGTGATGTGCTGAAGTCGGTGAGGAAAAACTACAGGGAAATTTGTAAGCTCTGTGGTTCTGTGGCTATCTTACTTCTTACAGGCAGTAGAGATAGAGCAGTGTGGGTTATCTATTTATGTCTGGTTCTCTGAGGCCATGTCCTGTCTGGGTTTTTTGGTCTGCTATCCTTGGGCCAATCTCTTTTTTTGTCCGCCAGTCTTGTTTTTCTCAAGTTTCTTTCTCTGTCTCTCCCACCCTCCAGATAACCGCGAAGGCTTCTGTTTCACTGAAGTTCTGACCACTCTGTGTCAGATGACTTCTAGTAACAGGAACATGGTGACCAAGTCAGAGTGTTGCTGTGATGGAGGCCGAGGCTGGGGCACCAACTGTGAGCTCTGCCCTCTGCCTGGGACCACTCAGTACAAGAGAATGTGTCCTCTGGGACCTGGGTACACCACTGATGGCAGAGGTATCTTACAGTTCCTAGTTAATGAGTGTGGATCTTTCTCTGACAATATTTTGGGTTAAAATGTGTGTTCGTAGACAGATTCCCTCCAAGCTGCCAGGCAACCACTGGTTTCTATTATTTTCAGTAACTTGCAGAAAAGAGCTGGATTAATTTTAAAAACCTTTCTTGGTTTTCAAGGAGGCGACCACATCCAAGATTTAAAACTCGTCTGCAGAAAATCATTTGCCTTTATTAGCTAAGATATCAGCAGATCAAACCCAGAAGACAACAAGCAAACATTCATAAAATGTGATCTGTTTTTGTATAAAAAATCCCTGTTAGTGCCAGTCTCTGCCAACAGGCAGTGTTTTCCAAATGAACCTTCTCACAACTCCATTACCATTATAAGATACCATAACCTTATCTCCACAAGTTTTGTGTCTCTGCAAGTTGATGTTTTATGTTTAGATCCAGATGAATCACATCCAGACGCAAAGCACAGATTTGTACTTAATCTATACTTTTATTCTTGACACAACACTGATGCATAACTACAAGGGGAAGAATAATATTTCCCTGAGGTTGTGCAGAATTGTGGCACTCTGCTTTTATTCACCATTAAAATTCAGTTCTTGGCAGATTGTTGAAATAAACTGAGACTTAGTGCACACACTGTTATTCCCACTCAGGCAACTGACTGATTAATAATTTGTGATAAGTTTATCTGGAGTTAACTTCTGTTGTATCTGTCCAGATATTGATGAGTGTCGTGTGATGGGGAATTTGTGCAAGAATGGTCAGTGTATCAACACTTTGGGCTCCTATAGCTGCACCTGCAAACCTGGCTACACTACTGACATCAGCAGCACACTGTGTGTGGGTAAGGCATAATTTCACTTCCAGCACTTACACTTTATAGACTCTTTTCCTACCATGCCTACCTCCCATTCTCATTCCTGCTGTCTGGTAAAGAGGTGATACTCCGTGGGTGGACTGCCCACACACTCCTCAGAAAAATGCAGCTTGAGTCTGTCTGTCTCATCATCTCCCCTCATGGAATTTCTGGCTACAGGATCAAACTCTCTCCCTCACTCTCTCTCTGCCTCTCTCACCCTTACACTCTTCCTCTAGATGTGGATGAGTGCATACAGGCACCAAAGCCTTGTAACTTCATCTGTAAGAACACAGAGGGAGGCTACCTCTGTTCCTGCCCACGCGGATACATCCTACAGGAAGATGGAAAGAGCTGCAGAGGTGACACACACAAACACACACACACACACAGTAAAACAGAACCTCTAAATATTCAAGAGTAGCCCACATTAAGCCCAGTGCTACGCACATCAGTTGAGTAGAAGTGGCATGCTCTTGTAGCAACCAGCAGCAGCTACAAGACAAATGTCCCCCCGTGGACAATAAAGTTCTTTCTTGACTTAGTTTCCAGGTTACAGCCACTGTAGTGCTGAGTGGTGCTTGTGTTCTGCTCACTGTCTCAAGACGCTCCATTTGGACTGGGGTGTCCATGTGCACATGTTTGTTCATGGTCTTGTACCCTAGATCCAGGGCCTGTGACACAGTGCATATTGCAGTGTCTCTTTTTATCAAGCTTGTTTGTGAGTCTAAACAAGTGTGCACATGGTGTTCAGTTTTTTAGGGCCTCTTTCATCTTTATTTACCATAGCTTTAGTTTCCCCCTCTACAGTCCCCCTCCATGTTTCCGGTGTCTGGTTCATTTGCAGTTCATTTGTAGGTCACTGACTGTAGAAGGACTGGAATTTTGACTCACAGAAAAGAGCAGTACAGTATCATATGCAGCACTGACACAGCTCCAACCACAGTATCTAAAATGCACTATATAAACTACTAAGTACTTTTAACTTTTCTCTTAAATTCATAGCTGATTTCATGTTGTACAACTTCTCCTCCTTTTCAGATCTGGATGAGTGTTCGACCAAACAGCACAACTGTCAGTTCTTATGTGTTAACACCATTGGTGGGTTCACCTGCAAATGTCCTCCTGGCTTCACCCAGCATCATACTGCCTGCATTGGTAAATAAACACATGCAGAATATACACATATTGCACATCCAAATATTTTGTAATTAGAAATGCTCTTTGTACAACTGTATTCCCCAAAGGTGCGCTGCATGGTGTCAACACTTTAACACTTGTTTGTTCAGTGTATTTTCTTATAGTATCATCCAGCCCAGCTCATTAAAGACCCCCGTGGCACCATCTAACCTTTACTAACTCTTGTTCAGTGTTGATGGACTCTGGCTGATATCACGCTGATCTTATTAGGCTGGACTGGTTTTAGAGTCATGGCAGCTTAGCAATGCTTTGTTATGGAACTTTGCAGTGGATTGCCATGACTACCACCATCTTTTTTTTTCCAGACCATAAAGAAGCTCCCATGACCTCACATCAAATCAGAGACAGGGAACCCTCAGTTTAGGAATAGGAATAGGAATAACTCCAAATGACACACAGGAGGAGTGGATGTGTTATTAATTCAAGGAGTAAGGAGGTTGGAAAATGATGGGTGTGACATAAAACACTTGTTCAAATCATACCTGAGTAGCTACTGCTGATGTGCTCAAGTGTAGGACATTGAACCCCAAACTCCTTCATTCCTTCCTTATCATTCCTTCCAATACATCTGTTTCTCCCAAGATGCTTCTGTAAAGAAGTATGTGTCCTATTTCAGAAAAAGCAATACTTAATCCATAATTGGATTGCCAGGTAGGGTTTAGGGAAAATTGACCTTCCCTCTATGCTTGTGAGCACTATGTCCCAGATGTTAAGCTGGGGAGACATTATAAGACTTTTCAAATCTCAAGCAACTGCAAAAAGACCCAGACTCACGCAATAAACAACTGACATTTAGAGATTACAGCCTTCTCCGCTTTGATTTTAGTTCCTTAATAGCTTAAACTACATGACTGTGTTCAGATCACAGTCAAACATGTTTGTGATGTGTGACAAAATAATCTCAACTCAAGGCTCACCTTTTTCTGGGAAAAGCTTGTAAGTGAACATTGAGTTAAGATTATTCCATCAAATACTTATGACTCAGATGTTTGTGATTACCTCTTCTGGTCTGAGATTAAATCAGTAGGTGAAAGATTTTATTGCTAAACCCCTCTAAACTGAGATCATTCCAAATCAGGGTTATAATCATCCTTGACATTATGTTGCCTGTTTTACCCTCGTCTTAACCTTCACTCCTCTCTGTGTAGACAACAATGAATGTTCAACAGACCCCAATCTGTGCGGCTCCAACGGTGTCTGCCAGAACACTCCAGGGAGCTTCAATTGCGAGTGCCAGCGGGGATTCTCATTAGATCCCAATGCACAAACCTGTGAAGGTCTGAAAACAATTGATACCGACCTCAGTATCAGCTGATTCATTACGGAAAATAGGCTCTTAACAGTAGCTTTCTTGTGTGTTTGTCCCTGACAGATATGGATGAGTGTGATGGTAACCACCGGTGTCAGCACGGCTGTCAGAACTTAGTGGGTGGATACAGGTGCAGCTGTCCACAAGGCTACCTGCAGCATTACCAGTGGAACCAGTGTGTGGGTGAGTAATACCACCACTTTTTTATCCTTTTGTGGCATCCTAATGACTTGGTTGCCAAAGTATGTACCCTGCAGCCTCGATGTTGTGGAGTCCCGCCTGGAGCCTTTTTAAAACAAGTTATCCATCCTTCACCTCTTTTCCTGCCTCTTAAAATATAAACATGTCCAAAATGTTTTTCCTTTCCTCTGGAAGTTCAACCCTTCCCTTTCTGTGGTATGGTCATGAGAAAAGGAAATGTTATGTTAAAACTAAATGCTCACTTACAACCTGTAAAAAGATCTACAATTAAGTTCATTATACAGTATGTGCACATTCAATGAATAATACAAAATTTAAAAATAGAATACAAAGTATGAGAGTCACGAGAGAGACCGTGAGAGGCTTATTGTAGTAGAGACAAAAAACTAACGAAAAAGAGGAGAATGGTGCATGTACATGAAATAATTAGAAATAGCTCTGGCACTGACAAAGTAATTGTGTGGTACAGTGTGTGTGCCTCTGTGCATAACCCAAAATAACAAGCTTTTGTTAGTTTAACCTTTTATTTTTAGTTTCAATCTCTCCACATATTTACAACTTTCAAGGCCGACTTTCCCAGCATTGTTTGTGTCCTTTAACTGGAATGACCTCTTGTTTGTTTACTTCCTGTCAACTTCCTGTGACCCAGATGAAAACGAGTGTATGAACAGCCAGATCTGCGGGGGAGCGTCATGCCACAACACCCTGGGGAGCTTCCGCTGCCTCTGCCCCACCGGCTTCAACTACGAGCAGACGGGCGGAGGCTGCACAGACGTCAACGAGTGCTCCACCAGCCAGAACCCCTGCAAGTTTGGCTGCTCAAACACAGACGGGGGCTACCTCTGTGGATGTCCACCCGGATACTTCCGCGCAGGACAAGGGTACGTGAGTGAATGACTGTATGTGAAATGTGTGTAGATGTTTCTAGTGGACTGATGGCTTTGTCTTTGTCTCAGGCACTGTGTCACAGGTCTGGGCTTTACTAGTGGTGGCTCCAGTGCTGGACAGGGAGGTGAGGTGGATGATAATTCTCTGTCTCCTGAGGCCTGCTATGAATGTAAGGTCAACGGCTATCCCAAGGGACGCAAACGTCGCAGCAGCAACTCAACACAGGAGGAACCTCTGGAAGATGTGCAGGTAATGTGTCTGTCTGGATGCAGTATTTATAGGGGACCTGGAGGGTTTTTTGCGACATAAGGGGACCTAACATTCAAAAATTAAACAACATTCAAAAATTAAACAGGTTAGGTATTTTATTAGCTGATTCCAGTATTTTTTGGGACTCTATATGTATAGATTTTACTATGTTTAGGCCAAAGAAAATAATATAAATAATAAATGGATAAAGGCTTCAGCATTTACCCCCCTGAATTCTATTCCTGGCAGTGTGAGGAAGGCCTTGCAGCAGCACCAAAAGTATAATTGAACAGTTAACTGAACAAATAAAATTACAAATACAAGTAATAAAAAAAATCTTGAAAACCATCTCTTTGGTTTCTGGTCCAAATTTTCTGAGGGTGGTAGGATGGAACGCAGGACCTCACTATTCCAAAATCCTGGTAACAGCCTTGCTTGTATGTACCTTTATGACAAATTGTCTTTTTGCCTCTTAATTAATGACAGGAAACATACCATACGGTAGGTCACATGTCTCACACCATGACCACGTTTTTTTTCTGCAGCTGACTGAGAAGGAGATGGTCAGCCTGGCCAGTGTGGACATCGAGGACACCCTGCAGTTCCACCTGAACATCAGCGATCTGAGCAACCGTGACCACATCCTTGAGTTCACCCCAGCCTTATCCACACTCAGCGACCATGTGCGCTACAGCATCGACTACGGAAACGAAGAGGGCTACTTCAAGATCAACCAGAGAGAGGGTGTCAGCTACCTGCATCTCAGCAAGAAGAAGGCCCTCCCCCCAGGGGCATACCAGCTCCAGATCAGCAGTATGCCCCTCTACAGGAAGAAGGAGCTGGCAGAGCTGGAGGACCGGCACGATAAAGACTACCTCACAGGACAGCTGGGAGACGTACTGAAGATGAGGGTGCAGATCATCCTCCATTAACCATCACAAAACTGAGACAGGCAGATGCTGCAGCAGCTGCTAATCCAGTGTCAGGCTCACACTTCCCGAAAAGCCAAACATCTCTGACTCTGGATCAGTGGTTAGGGGCAACCTCTACTTGCTCCAACAGGGAGAAGGGCTCGCCACCAAAGAGACCAGAAGGGGGTGGGGGGAGGGACTGCGTCATTTGATTGCCAAAGATGATTCTACATATCATAGATACAATTTCTGTGGAAAATGCCAGCTGAACAAGGCAGTGTGAAAGATTTCAGTCAAATGAAGAGCATATTGCCCTAATACGCAACTTCAGCTGTGTGCGAAGCACTATTGAGTGTGAATGGCTTTTAATTGTAGGGTTTAATGTATGATATGTGGAATCAGGTGCCACTTTGAAGGGCATGTGGACTGCAGAAAGCTTTAAAGGTTGAGTTTTTTAGAACTCGGCTTAGGTGGGGGAAAAAAAGGGTGAGTCCCAATAGTCTGCAATAAATTCATTTCCTCCCCTCAGGTAAATGACTGAACAAAGCTGGATACATGAAAGTAAATACATTTCTCCTTCCCCAGATATTAATTTAATGGAGTGAAGATTTAAAAATAAAAAAAAGGATTGTGAGAATGGTTAGGAGAGGAAAGGAACCCACTATGGACTATTGAGATGTAGCCATGTCAGAGCTTGAATGACTCCTACTGCATATTTAAACTGCTTTTCCATCTTTCCTACTGACTAGAATAATTCATATTTACTGGTGCTAGCAACACAACCACATAGACTTCTGAATGCACTGTACTACTACACAAAACTCTGTAGTGAACAAGATACAATCCCATCGGCCATTCTGAAGATTTCATGTCTTTGCAACAGTAACAGCTAGCTTCATAGTCTGTCTGCTCTCCTCTATACTACATGTAAATTGTGTTTATACTGTAATAATCGATGCCACTTTTAATCTATGAAGCATTTGTAAACTAGAGGAAGCCCCTGGAATAGAGGGGTTCGTAATGGTGCTTATAATGACCAACTACTTCCTTTGTAAACTGTGTATACATACACACACACACCTGCACACACACAACACACAACACACATTGAGGATGCCAAACCTGGGCCTTCATGATTATGCACTGAGGTCTTCGTGGCCACACATTCTCTCAGTACAATCAGTGCTGCATTGCCACGGACCAGCCTGACACCAGTCTGTGTTCTCTGTTCACATCAGTGAGGGTTTAGTTGTAAATTCACAATAAAAACATTTTTGGTGTTTATGTATTCACTGCTGTGCTTTCCCCTTCTAATGGAACAATGTTCAGAGATCCATCTTCTTCAGTTGTGTGTAACTCAAAGTGCAACCTGATCTCTGGATGTTTTAGCTAGTGAACCTCACGATACCCAAATGGAATCCGTTTCTTCATTAGGCTGAAATGCAACGCTTGTCCTGCACTGCCGCCATGTGGAGGTTTGGAACATTTTGTGGAGGAGTTAGTCAGACATAATGCTAAACTGTCCAGTAAAGACACCAGAATCTCCAAAATACAAAAAAAGAACTTTATTGGCACCTAATCTATAAATATTTTCAACATATACACATCGCCACCCCAAATATATCTGGATCTTTCAGTTGCATCCAGTGGATCCAAAACCTCCAGCACCACGTTCTGTCTCATCAAGCGTCTGAAACGAGACAGCCAAGCATTTTGATTGAATTACAAAAATAATATGTATACATAATAAATACAGGAAAGCTGCCACACATCCAATGCAAAATCTGACAATATTTGAACAGGTATTGTATTTTAATAGGTCAAGTACACTTAGTTTCCAGTTAACTGGGTACACCAAGCCCTAACTAATGCAGTCTAATACAACAGTCCTGCAATAAATCCTGTTATAATTTATATTTATTTATGATAGTTTTTGTTGAACTATAGTTGAAATGAGAGATTCAACTGTACGGTTATTTTGGAGGAACTGGTTTGTGTTGCTCTTGAATTGCATTATACAGATAGGCTAGGCTTCTGTTATTTAGTCAATTCTCATTAATATAAATGGGGTGGATAACATAATAGAACACCTGTAAGGTAGAATTAATTGCATGACTGTTTTATTATTCAACATTACTTTTAGCTAGGTTGACTAATAAACTGGCAATTGAGTGTATAATGTTTCAGTTTCACAATTTACCTTTTCCTCCTCCAGATCTGGGTAGCAGATCCTCTCACACACCAGCTGAGCAATTCTGTCACCCTTTTTCACTGAGAAGAGGAACAGAAAGAGATGACATTTGTTAATTGCATGTTTATACTATAGACTGTTTATAAAGATCCTCATATCTTCATATACAGTGATTTGTACAAATGTGCATGACATCTGTACAGGATGCACTGAGCTCTAAACAAATGTAAGAAAAATATTTGGACATTAATTTACAGGTAAAAAGGAACATTTTAGTGTCCGATAAATTTTAACCAGTTGTGTTCTCCTAAATAGAGAAAATAATTTATACCGAAGGCATGTACATTTGACTGTTTAGTGATATTTGCCCGTTTTTTAATCTCATAACTCACAGGGCCATGGGACACATTTAAAGTCAAAACTTTATGCTTACTGTGAATGACACTTTCTTGGTTCAGTTTGTATAGTAAATATGACTAAACTAGGGTGAAACGTTTCAACTCCCTTTCAGTCATCAGGCTCTTCCAGAAAAACAACAAAAAAGTATTGTATTGATACAACTCACCTTCAAATATGTCCTTGCTGAAGTTGAAGAGCACAACTCCCACATTTCCTCTATAGTCTTCATCTACAACTCCAGCTGAGGAGAACATACAGAGGCATAAGATCATTTTAAATGGCTGACATAACATGGGTTGAAGCATTACCTGCTCACATGGATTCTCATAAATAGAGAAGTAGTTCAAGTAGGTAAAGACTCACCACCAACATCAATGAAGTTTTTTGCTGCCAGTCCAGATCTCGGTGCTGAGGAGAAAAAAAAGAAAATATGTTAAGGAACAGTAATGGTCTGTTGTTCTGCAACTAGTGTAACAATCCTCCAACAGAAAAAGCTATCTTGAATTCACATGCACTGAGCAAAATGTAAGCAGTCAGGAGGAAAAACATGTAATTCCAGAGTCGCATCAGCATATCAAACACTCACCCACTCTCCCATAGCAGCCATGTGGAACTGCTATCTGGATGTCTGTCTTCACAATGGCCTTATCCATAGGACCAATGGAGTAATCATATGCACTGTTTAAATTCAGAGACTTATGGTTAACCGATTTACATGGCGCTAGAACGTTATTCGTTACAGCACACGTTGTCATACAGGGCAACGTTTAGAACGTAAATTTAACTTATGTAGGAACACAAGCTAACGTTAAATGTTCAGAAACATTTAAAGTTAAATTTACGATTGGATTTTATGAACAGTCATTACAACTTGTGTTAAAAGTGAAACAATACATGATCACAGTACTAAATACTTACATATACTGCACACATTAAGTCACTAGTGTACCCAAACATAATTTAATTTATAGTATAACCAACCTGTACAGATCATATCCTGCTGCTTTAGCTGAGCCTCTGGTAGGTTTCGTGGCATTCTCAGAAAGTTTGGCAAATCTGAGGACAGGTCTTTCCTGTGCAGGCTTTGTTTCTGTTCTTGCTCTCTTTGAAGGAGAAATTGCAGAAGCATCTGTAGCTAGAACGGGCATGTTGGCAAAGTTTTCAGTTAAAAGCCGATAAAATACGAAATAATTTAAACGGACTAAAGACTAACTATGTACTAAGCAGGAGACAACTTCAGCCAGCGACTGAAAATCTAAAAACCCCCGAAGCTTCTACTGCAGATTCTTGGCGCTCCTACTATTTGAATCAAATTTCCCGCGCTAGAAGATGCGCCAAATTAGCCCCTCCTCAAAATCACGTAACTTCCAGCAGAAACTTTATCATACACTGTAACACGTAGTGAACAAAACTCCAATAGCGTATATAATTTTCTACAGAACTGTCATTAAATTCATCGGGAGTAAACTACTGAAATAAATAAATCGGCAAAAAGTAAGTATGCTTTGTAACTATGGCAACCATTTCGTCACCACGTTGCTGTATAAAAACAAGTTCTCGCGAGAGTTATTGATATAAGTAACCTCAGAAAAAAAAAAAAATATATATATATATAAAGCACGAGACAATATTAGGAGAATATTAAGCCCCGCTTTACTTACGCATTGCACCAAAATTTAGCAGGCGTAGTGTTGGTTTTGTTCAGAACACGACATACAAGTTATAATGCAACATGCTAAAACCAAAGCGGTCTGTTATAAAATGCTAGGCAGACTAGCAAAGCTAACGTCAATACGCACTTGACATGTTGCTAATGGTAACGCTAATTACTTGCTTGCCTTTGTTTTGAGTACCCGTCTGACATTCCCTTCCTAAGAAACGCGACGCAGCATCAACAAACGCAGAGCATTGTGGCTGAATACCCCTTAGCCTTAGGAACATTCGTGTCATAATTGTTTGCTAATGTAGTCTGCAAGCTAACAGCTAAAATGCTCTCAGCTGATTGCATTTAGCATCACTGCACTTCCTCCTCCCCTTACCATGGAGCTCCTCCTCACTCTTTCACAGACTATGGCTGACTCCAATGTTAAACAAAAAAAAAATGATTTGGATAGAAATATAGATAGAAAGCATATAAATGTATCCATTCTACGTCATATTGACTTGCATCTCGTTGTATCTGGCGGGACCTAAGATTCAACTTTATTGTCACTGCAGAGAGGACAGAAGTACTGCTGTTTAGCGTCTAACCAGAAGTGCAAAAAGCAGTACAGTGCAGAGTAATGCACATGTGTGTAGAGGTAATAAAGACCTTTTATAAATCCTTTTGCATTAAATACATATGGGTTTTTGATGAAATGTCCAAATGACTCTATTTGACAATACCAGACTTTCACAGACCTTGTGTATTTAAAACACAAGGTGACAAATCATGACATATTTTCTAGTTGTAGTAGCTTTGGTCTAAATATCAAATGCCCTGTTGGTTAGTTTAAACTTTGACTTTATACTTGTGTTTTACACATAAAAACTTAGTGTGTAAAGCTGTAACAACAACCATCATGTAACATAACAAAAATATATAATTCAAAGTATAGCATCACAATTTAAATTCTCATGTAATGTGCAGGTAATTTAGTGGAAAGCACCTACCCTTTCTCTAGACAAACAGTATCTGACATTATGTCATCTAGTCATCTAATAAATGACAGAGACAAGAATAAGAACAGCTGAACATTTGATTAATTATTTATTCAAGTAATCACAATGATATATTTAAATAGGGAGACAAAGAAATTAGACTAAAATATACAGAAGAATTGGCTTTACAAACTCTCATTTCACTCAATTTTCCTTAAACAAAAAGTGTACTCTGATAGTAACATCAAGACTATTTAAACAGCATAATCTGAAACAGGTAAACAGCTTTACAACAGCAATGTATTTTACACTCGGTGAATATTAAAGAATGTTTAACAAAGAATCAAACAATTACTACCACAGTTTTGAAGGAGAAATGTTGTTAATAAATCATTTTTGCTATAAAAATATTCACTAGTGAATTCAGACATCTACTATATACATTTATTTTACAATCACAGCAGCAGGCAACGCAGTCACTTAGTGTAACAAACCAATTTTAACATTCTTTTAACAAAGGTTATTGGACTGATCTGGCCAAGTTAGCTAGATGTGTGATTAGACTTTGCAACTTGCAAGACTCAGCTTTTGTTTAGTTCTATGCATAATAATATCGGAGTATTTGTTCCGTACTTGTCCACTGTTGCAAAGAGCTTAACCTTTGCTCCTAAATTCACATTCAGACAATTCACAATTCACATGTCAGAAATATATTTTTCTTTATGAGACTAGCCTTGATCCTCACTGACAGCATTCAGCATTGTTTCTGTTTGCCCAATGTGTTCTTGTGAATGCCCTTATCAGGACTTAACTGAAAATGATCCTGTTACATTGTGGTGTTGGCCTACAGTACTGAATAACATTATCCAAGGATTTAGTACGCTTTATGAACATGGTCCATCATTATGGTACTACCATTTAATTGCTTTATTGCTACCTGTATAACCTGCAAGGTGCTCAGGAGTAGAAAGTAAGCACACTTTTGTGGTTGCCTCTAATGAGCAGGGTCGGTGGAAGGTCTTTTGTCAGAATGTCCAGCCAGGCCATGTAGAGGAAATCAGAGACAGATTCCTTACGAGCAATGGGCAAACTCCTGCGGGGGGGTGAAGGTACAGAGTATGTTAGACACTGCGCCTTCCCACGCTGGGTTAAGTTTCTTATTCAGGCAGCAGGTGTTTGTACTTACACAATGATGAGATTGGCAGATTTGGAATGTTCCTGAAGCATTTCATTCAGTCGCACCTGGAGGTTGGTCTGTAAAACAGCAGCAGTTATGTTGTGATGATGAATATTAACCTAATTTAGCTTTTTAACGCCCCACCTGCGAACCAAACTAATACATAATTATGTCTATGCTGTATATAAAGTCTTAACTTTTACCTTCTCCTCAAAGGTGCTCAACTCTTTGTCAGTGATTTTCCAGGGCTGGTCTCTCCGCATGGATTCAGCCTGAGCCCTGTCTTTAGACTCCTCATGCAGACGGAAAGGCTCAATCATATCCTCTAACTTCTGCAAGCTGGAGGAAAGCAGATAAGAACATGAGGTGATTATATTTAATATGCAGAATCTATGAGGTCATTCAATTTTACTATTACTGTTGAACCATTTGGTCTGCTGTCACTATTATAAATGAAAAAAACCCCAAACAGATAGAATTACCTGTCAGAGCGTGGTTGGACATGGATGTCATCAATGACATTGATGTCGGTGCAGTTAATTCTGAATTTCTGCAACAGAGACTTCATCCTGCAAGACAGATGATCACACACCGATTAACATTTATGAAAATGTTGGTAATTATTTACAGCTAATGCTAAATAATATGTCCATTAAAGTGATGTTGTTGGCTCATGAATTTTCATATCTTAATTTGCCCAAGATGACTTTCACCCATTAAGCTATGATTGATATTGAAACATCAATTTAATTTCATTTTTTTTACTCACTCCTGTTTATCCAGCTCACTGCGTCCAGGCTGCCCTGCGATGAAGATCCTTAATTTACTGTCTTTCCACTTCTTCCTGGTAGTGAGGATGTAAGGGAGCAGCAGGGTAAGGCCTGAGAGAGGGGGAATCCATTTGTTATTGTAAAAACAATTTATCCAGTCAATTGATTATAGAACATATGTATGTTTGCATTTAACATTTGTCAAGGTTGTTATGTTTTTGCACTTAAAAACGTATTAAAGCACTTCCATGAAGGAAGCATCTGTCTGACACAATGTGTCTCTGTGCACTTATCAGTAACAATCTATAGGTGAGGTATATAAAAGACAGCTGCCTTGGGGGACCAACACCTACCTCCATCGTCAAACAGCCACCACACATCAATGGTGCCTTTTGGCTGTTTCTTCTTGAATTGAGCACTGGCCTCCAACAGCCTCTCATTCATCCTGGCAACCTGTGGGGGCGGAGGTCCGCACACAGACACTGAGGGAGAGAGAAAAAGATGCAAGATATGAGAAGTGGATGAGCGAGAGGAACAGTAGGAGGGAATTTAATTCATTGAACGAGTGTGGAGAGTTAAGTTGGAAGCGAAAACTTGCGCAAATCAACATTAAGAGCTGACTACATCAGCAGGACCAGCCATCTCTCAGGTTTAATGTTCCAATGAGTGGGATTCAGATTGCATACTAACGACCATCGCAGTTGTGCCAAGACGCAGCTCAGTGTGTATGTGTGCGTGAGATGTAGAGACATAGACAGATCGAGGGAGGGGCTGCAAGCACCCTCTAGTGTCTCAGTTAAAGGACTGCTCTTAAGAGATGCTCTCCAAACGAACGAAAGGGACCATATTATTGGATTAAAGACATCTTTAGTGGGTGCACTTGATTTAATTTTATCTCAATGGGAGTCTGGAGAAGTTTACAAAATATACGTGTCATTGGTTTCATTTGTTAAATGTATGTTATCTCAGGAGAAATACGAGTGTGTGGAGGGCAGAGTTAAAGATCATACTTGTCTTTTGATGCAAGCTGTGTTTGAAAAGCTGAAGTCTTTCTGAAATGTCAGGTATGACACAGAGAAATAACCTCTAGATACCTCTGGTCGTGAGCACTTGCTGAGAGGCTTTTCTAGACTTCCTGAACAGTCCTCTTGCCTTCCCTCCATCCGGCATCAACTCATTGTCCAGTGCCTGTTGCTCCCTTGCTGCCTTGAGCATCTCCTCTGAAAGACAGAATCAGATTTACGTTCTATAATAAATATTTAATAATTGTGAATATGTGTTCCACTAGTCACGATTCTCTGTATGGCATCTTATCTCTTAACTGTCTGATCTTTATAAGTACTTTGTAATCAACAGAGCAAAGTGCCCAAGCTTATTTTATCAAAGTCAGTTACTGTGGCTTGTGAGAATAAAGGTTCATACACTATAGCAGCGCATTGTTTGACAATTACTTTTGTTGTCTTTTTGGTTGTTAAAATAGTCAAAATTGATATAAAGTTAATTCAGTTCAACTACTACTTTGTAACCCATCTTAAAACACATTTACAAATGGCATTTCCTTTTTTTCTTTCATTGTGAGTGTGGCCTTTTTGCTCTCTTTTATATGTATACTTTATATAACAAGTATACATTGTAAAGCATTCTTCTATGTTGTGCCAATGTTTACTGCTTTATTTATTTCATGCTGCTGTTTTAGGGGCCAATTGTTTCCTGTCATTGTGTTTCTTCCGCCTACCTAACCTACCTTTGTGCAGCTTGGTAGAAAGTACTCTATAAACATAATTGCTGTCTTACTGATGCAGCTGTTCCTGCAGATTAAAGCGCATAGCCTATATAAGTTTTCATACTGACCTTCTGCCTCGACGATGTGCGACACATCAAGTCCATGGTTAATCCTCAGCACCATTGTGCCGTATTCAAAGTCAAACGCATCACTGTCAAAAAGGAAAAGAGAATAAGGACACTATTTCAACACAAAGATCTCCTATCTATGTTTAATTGGGTACATTATTTCCATGTGTGTTTATTGTGACTTACTGCAGTATTCCAACATAACTCTGTACTGCCTCTGTGCCCGTTGTCCTCCAGTTTCTCTTGAAGCCTACCATTAATGTGTTAGGCTTCATACGGCCGAGACCTGAGGCCTGTAAGAAAAAGCACCACGCTCATAGCATAAAGATAAAACCCCAAATCAGTTCACTGAAGCAACACAGGAACCATATTACCCTATTAACCTGGGGTCTTCATTAACTGGAGAAGAAGAAAAAAAGTTTTAAAATGTTCTATACAAGAAGGCTGTAAAGCCGTTTTACTGCCAGAAATTTTGACCAGATTACTCAGCAGATCTCCCTTCATCTCCCTTTGTCTGCAGGGAATCCAATGCAGTGTTAATCAATTATTGCTTCTAATCAGCCGTGCTGTTTTATGTAAGCAATCCTGACAATGAACAGAGGCGGCCTTATCTCAAAAATGCTAGAGCTATAAGACTGCTTTTCCTCATTAACTTCCTCCTTTTGTACAGTCCAGAGTCATAACACAGCAATAGATACTTAATGTTATGAAGAAAGAAGCGGGACAATAAAATCTGTTTCTGCTATGTTTATATCTACTGTCTTCCTCCTATCAAAACCTGCAGGTTACACATTAATCAAATGGATTTTTCTGGGTTAGTTTGTGTTTTTTTTCTTTTCAGTTAAAGCAATGTAAACTATGACCACACTAACCTGCAGCAGAGTCGCAGTCCCTTCCCTAAAGTCCTCACAAGCCACAGCAGTGTAAAATGCCTTGCGTTTGGTCTTCCTGAGCCACATCTGGTTCTTCTCCATGCTGGCGTTCATCTCTTCCAGGGCCTCTGACCTCGGGCCCTGAAGAGATCACAACATGCCCATATGTATGTGAGTGTAAGTGTTTGTGTGAGTGTGTTTGAAAGAGAAGGAGGTTCTAGAGACACCTTTTTCATATTCAAAGGACACAACTGAAGCTAAACTTTAGGCTCAGGTATCCAGACAGTTGGCATTTCCCTCATCCCTGCTTAATATTCACTTGAATATCCACTGCGTGTGAAGTCTGAACTCTGCTAAATTAAAATTTGCTTGATGAGCAAATCTTGATTTGAATAGAAGGTTGATATTTAAATACAAATTGAGGAAGACAATATGTGATTCCTCAGTAATTGTGATGACATTAGATTGTAACCTTACCACAAATACTTCACAGGTGAGACAGAGTCCATAGTTCTTAGAGAAGGAGTGAGCCAGGTCTAGGAGAGCTGGTCTGGTGCGTGCTGAACCTGTCAACGCTAAGATCTGAGGCCTGAGAAAGAAACAAGCATGTGTTACAATGTCACTCTGAAAATGTCCTTTGATTTTAATGTTTCATGTTGTTCTATGTCAAACTGTTATGGACAAGTTGTATTGTATTGTTATATATATAGACTTTTACCTGAAGTTCTTGACATGATCCTCTACACCAGACAGAGACAGAGCGTTGCTGACTGCACTCACAAATGTCACCGCCTGCGTGGACGAGCCCCAGTTCACATCTGGAGAGAACATTCATGCAGGTTCACGTTCATGCAGGCATCATGAATGTACTTCCACATATGAAAATGTGTACACACAGCTCACCTGGCTTCTTGACTGTGACATAAATGTAGAGGAGGATTTCAATGCCGTATGTAAGTAAAGCAGCCCACCAGTTGATGACAAACATAACAACACAGCAGAGCACTGCGCCCACCAGGGATAACCACATGTTGTAGTATTTGTATGCTGGTCTCCAGCCTGGGAAAACACAGAAGAAAGACCACATTTAGTAACTTCAGACTATGAGACAAGTGATAGGAAACACACTGTACAGCAAGGAAAATCCATTAGACTCACTTTCAATTTAAAACAAATCAAAATCAAATTATCTAGTGAAACTAAGTTTGTCCTAGGAAATGTTTTAAAACTGCTGCTTTTTGGGATAATGCCTTGTTTTAATACATTTACAGTCAATTATACATAACTCCTGAAACGCCTACTTTCAGAATGTTTCATTTATAAGGTACTTTGTCTGCAGAGACCCACCTGGAGACTTGGCGTACGATGCATGGAAGCAGGAGAAATTGATGAGAGCATAAGATGCCAGGAAGAAGTTGGAGATGATAGGAGCGATGGTGTTGAGATTACCTATGGAGACATAAAAAATAAGGATTTCGGCTTAGATGGAATGCAAAGAAGTCATTTTCTGCTAACTGGACAAAAGCAAACGCCTCATTAGCGTATTTGTTCATCTGAAGTACAAGATTTTAGTTGTTGTAAAGATGTTATGAGCCGGGCATGATAGACAATTTAACTGACCAATAAGGATGAAGGCCACAGAAATAATGAATGTGAGGACATAGCCACGTATTGGCTCGTTGTTCTTGCCATGCCCTTTGGCAAAGAAGTGCAGAATCTTGTAGATGTTGTCTTTACACAGTGCCTGAGGAGAGACAGAGCTTAACTTAGAAAAGATTTGATGTTTTACGGGAGTCAAGAGCAATAATCTAGTTGTATCTCAGTGGAGGGTTCGTCAAAAACTTTGCATTGCTGTTGCATTTTGTAAAATGTGGTAAGTTACTAACCTGGAAGACTTTGGGAGCACTGACGAGGGAAGCCAGGGCAGATGAAAGTGTGGCTGAGAACGTTCCTGCAATGATGAGGGGACCAAACCCAGATACCAAGGTCATCACCTGAACCAGAGGTGAGGAGATGACAGCATTAGAGATGAAAAAAAGAACTCTTCTTCTGTACAGATTAAATTTAAAAGGTTGCATACCTGATTGTTGTTAATCAAGCCAAAGTTGCATTTTTCTACTGCACAGGAAGAGAAATTATAGCCAAGCTCACAAGCAGCTACTGCTGGACCAGTACATGGCGCTCCATCAGTAATGATGTCTGTTAGATTTCCTGTGGCTTCACGGACAACAGTGGCAGCTAATCAGTTAGAGAGAGAAAAACAGATGCATGGCTTAGAAATAAAATTCAACAACCATCCTTTACAGAAATATTACATTTTACATTGTTTCTATATGTTATCAAGACATATGATAGCTGAAAAAAAGGTATCTCTTGCGATGAACAGGCTACTGTATTAGTGAAAATATTTAAATCTAACTTCATCTGTGAAAGGGACACCAGGCAACATTTCTCATTGGAGCCACATTTCAAGGATTACTGTACTTACAGACACAGAGGGCCACTGCCAGGTAGGTGACACCAGTTATCAAGATTGCCAGCAAGGTACCTTTAGGTATTGCTCCCTGGGGATCCTATAAGACATGTATCTGTGTTAGAACGTGTCATATTTCAGGCATAACAGTGACTATAAAGAAAACTGTTTCTGTAGTTGTATTCAAAAATATCCAGCCTTTTGTTTAGAAACATAAGTACCATAGCAACTAACGATTCCCATGCTAATGGACTCTGTATGAAAAAGTTACCCGTAAGTCGCCAGAGATGTTGGCTCCAGCCAAGATCCCGGTTGCAGCAGGGAAAAAGATGGCAAACACTGAAAAAAAGGTCTCGCTGTCTCGAAAATCTGGACCAAAATTCTCTAAGAAGACTTTTGCTGTGAAAAAGAGAGTAAAAGAAGATTTTGTGAATGAGATAAATCTTCACCTTTTCAGTTCAATTATAGTTTTTTGTCATGTACATTGGTTTGGAGAGTCTTACAGTTATAATTGAAGATGCCTTTGGAATTCTTTTCAGCTGTTGTAGGAATGACTGTTCCCACAAATACATTCACTATGGCCACCAGCAAGATGATGAGTAGAACAACCTGTGCCTATGAAGACAAAATAATTAAACTGATTAAAGTTATGGTTGGACATTTTACCACAACAAGCCCAGAGATTGGTGAACAAGCAGCAAAATGTTCATCTCTCACTTTGGCTTCCCATTCCATTCCAGCAACTGATATGGCCAACAGCAACACCACGGTGATACATCCAACGATCCGGATGTCGTTTATTTCATCCACCATGAGAACATCGTTGTCCTGAGCGTGACAAAAGGTCCACATAAGAGGCATGGATAAGTGTGTAGTCAGATATCTTTTGCACAATTCATTCTACAGTCACCTGATCATTACAATTATGTACCTTGAGCAAATCAACCACAGTTTCTGCAAATCCCACCACATACATGGCCACAGCCACTGCATTGGCAAAAGCAAAAATTAGGCCAATCGACCCGCCAAACTCTGGTCCCAAACTGCGAGATATCAAGTAGTAGGCTCCTCCTGAAAATGACAAAATGAAGTACATATATACATACAGTAGATGATTAATCACTGATTCATGATTTAATGTCAGGAAAAGTTAAGTAGGCTGTAAAATAAAGAAGACGCTTCAAGAGGTGACATTCAGGTGCAGTTTGGAGCCGTGTGTCTTTATCTACATACACTGTCCTCCTGGTCATTCCATTCTCTCAGAAAAATATTTTATGTCAGGATGAGTGTGTGTTATCTCAGACTATTTACATTTACATATAATGTTTAAACTGCTGGTGCCAGCTGCAGTGGCTATGTTGTATGAGTGAAATGCCTGCATCAGAGGTTTAATTCAAAAGGTTTCTGTTTATGAAATGTCTTATCTTACCTCCTCTGACCACACCGTTAGTACAAATGGCAGACATGGAAAGGCCAGTGATGGTGGTGACCACACAGCTGAGAGCAATAATCACAATTCCCAGACCTGCAATACACACACATATAACAGCTTAAAATAATTGTTTTTCAATTACAACTTACTCAGGCATTTTATTTTAAGTGGTCAGATTGTGAAATGAAACCCTCCTCCCCACTGTCACCTTTAAACTCAGAGAGAGTCAAAGTCCCAGAGAGAGGATCCTGCAGGTTGTGAGTCACAGCCGTCTGCTGTACCTGTTCTGCCTACTGCCTGCGGCTTCTTCTGCCTCTCAAAACCATTTAGTTACGCTGCCTGAACCAAAGTTGCTACCGATCGATAGGTTCTTAAGCAGTGAACACAATCATGAAGCACAATTTCCCCATTCTCTCTGCTTCTCTTGCACACACACATACACACACACACACACACTGCTCAAAGAGGTTTGGCTATTAGAATGGACCCTCAGCAAGTTTAGATCATTATGGGACCTCAGACTGACTACTTCAGTTGAATCTGCCCCAATTCATTCACTCCCTGCTAATGAGGGGAGGACGATATAATTCTCTAACTGTCTCTAGTTCCTGGAATTACTGGTAACATAGACATGTAGGATCTGTCTGCTTTTACTCCAGACAACATTATCAACCTAAGAGGAACCCTGGCTCAACTGGGGGAATCATCTTTGGTTCACTGATGGATAGGGGATGAACTGACAGGTTGTCTCAGTCAAGTCAAGTCAAATGTATCTGTATTACATATAATATAATTGTTTTTAAGGCCTATATTCTCAGGGTAGCTCCCAACCTACCCTGAGCTGTGTAAGAATAAAAAAAGGAAAACTTCCACCCAAAGCTTGAGCACATGTAAATAAATAGAAGAAGGAAGCCATGGATAGAAAATAGCAATTACAAAAAATGAACAGAAAGATGTAACATGTATAAAATGTAATTATGTGCTTTGGGACTCTCTATCTTCATGTGTTTCATCTGACCAAGATGAATCCTCATCTCACTCACCCCAGCCTGACTGGCCAAAAATCCAGGACAGACGAATGAACAACATGACACCCCAGATGTTTAGCATGCATCTCACCTGTGGTAGAGAAGAACAATTTAAGTTCAGTCTTCAGTGTGGATCAGGATTTATTATTATGTCAGGTGAGGGATAGAAATACAGTAATGTAAACCAGTTAAATTTAGATGTTTTAACCATAATTTTCTTTTCACTTACAAACCAAAACATCTGTAACTCAATTCAGAAATGTCTTAAACAACATTTTAGGGTCTATTTTTGATCTACGTGCCAGCAGTACAAATGAGCAAACCAGCAGCTTTTGAGCGAATGCAAATCACTCCTAGATTGGGGTCTTGGAAGCCCTGTTTTGGCCCTGTTGTGTTATCGATACACATGGAGCCTCCTCTTGCCAGGTCACAGTTATGTAGAGCCACCCTACTTCTATAAAGCAGAAGGACCCCCTCATGACCCAACATAACTCACCAGGACACCCCTTATCCAGCCAAACTTTACTGCTCCTTTGTTGGTGTCAATGGGAACAGCAGACTCCAGATCATCAGAGGGGTCCCCGTCACTCCCCTCGCCATCACCCTCCACAGTGTCCAGCACAGAGATCGCTCCATTCTGTCGGGAAAATTTAGAGGCAAATATAAGGGAAAGGAAACAGCTGAGGTAAAATCATTATGACATCGGATATAGCAAGACATCTCAAATGCAATTAATTTCCATCTACTGGGAAGAAGACATTGTGTTAGTGATAATGGTAAATCTCCTATTTAGTCATAGATGACTTAAAACATGTATCTTTGTTTTTGGGGTCATTCATTAATTCAAAGCGTAGATAGCGAAATATTTCTACATTAAATGTACCAGCTGTATTTAGTCTTCCCTGATACATTTGTGGATTCTGGTTACTGGTGAAACAAGATCTTTCTGTCAAGATGCTGATGACTGTGTGATAGATAACAAATTCACAATTTATCTTGCAATCTGTCTTAAACTGGAATAAGACATAATTTCATTTTTTTCATTTTCATTTTCTGCTGGACAAGACGGCTAAAAGATATGTCTTCCTTTTTAGCAATTCAGAAATGCTAATGTAGTTCAACCTATAAAACCCAAATGACCTATGACCCCCTGTCTTTTGCAACACCAGGCAGTATAATGACCTAATAAAAAGCACCCATAACTCAACTCAAGTGTGTTGATTGCTGTTATGTTCCACAAATAACTTTGAGTGTCCTTTCTAGTTTAACAAGTATTTTGACTAAGATTTAATGACTAAACTGTGGACACTGAAAGTGATGATTACACTGTAAACTATGAAATTTCACTCTGCTTTCAGTCCTTAACTGAGTGAATGGACTGTGTTCCCCAGGAGCAGAACAAAGACTGCTGTTACAGCGTCAGTGAACTTGAATTTGGGACTCATGGAAAAAAACAGGTATGAGCTACTTTCTGCAGAAGGTGAGGTGAAGGACAAACATGCATAACAGGAGAAGAAAAAGTGTGCAGACCATGATTTACAGGGAAAACAGAAAAACCAGGGGAGAACATAGAGGATTTGTATCATTAATTTTTACCAGCTGCACTCACAGAGATACATGCACTTACCTTCTGAAACACATCGTGGAGCTCCTGCAGGGATGGTCGCACCGCCCGGTGACCACTCACACTGCCTGTGTTGCGATAGAAGTCAATATTGGGCACCCGGTCCAAAGTGTTATGACCAAAGGCACTGACCACTGAGGGCCGGACCATCCGGTGTTCCCCGTTAGACAAGTTGGTCTCCTCGTAGACAGGAGGTTCGTCCAGAGTGGAATCATAAGCGGGGTTAACATGCTCCCCTCCGTTAGACTTGAACCTCTCCATTAGGAATGCTGAAGGAGATTCTCAGATTCTCAGACAGTCACGGATAAAACAGCACTGTAGGTCTTAAGACTTAAGTCATCCAACAGTGTTTTCAAAGAGCAGAGCACTGCATCAACTGGAGCGGTTATCCTTGTTTATTGATCTATAGACTAGGCACATTGAGTCTACACCTGTCGTATGCAATTGTTTGTATAAACAGGCCAGGATTAGATTTTCTTCTGCTGCTCTGAGCTTCTTGTGCGTAAGCTCGGTTTGTCTCAGATGACCTACCTTTATACCCTGCATCCCAGGGTCATATACTGGCCTCTAGCTATTGGCTAACTCTTTGGATCAACCCTCAGAAAACTGAACGTGGGGCGTCAGATATGTCCTTGTTCCATTCTAGGGGACACAAAGGCATTGCTTAACGATTAACCAAGTCATAAACGCCAAGCGAGAGATAAAGACGCTCATTGCCTGAGTTCTGAAGAATTGATTATTAATATTATTGTCTGTGTAGTGCAACAACACAATGTTCTGGGGCTGCAGTTTATAGGGATATGGATTGTATTTCCTCAGATCCGTGAACCCTTTGGGTGAATCATCGTGAACTATCCATATGGAAGTTAGCCCTAGGAGAAAACTAATTTAACTAAGCAGGAAAGGTTTCAAGGTTACAGACCTTATGAAGTGTATGACTGTTGCAGAAAAAGATAAAGCTAACATGGGATGATAGAAAAATGTCACATTTCTAAAAGACATATAAGCAAAAGGATGTAACCAATAGAACTAGCGTGATAACAAGAAGGAACTCAAGCTGATAGTTACTAAGATATTGGGCCCATAAGAGTTATATAATTAATTAAATACATTACAGAAGAAATGGTTGAATTCATGAGAAAAATTAGAGTTAATATGAGACCATGAATTACAGGAACATGCCCGAGGCACTTTTCTATAGCCTCATGACTTCTAAAGTGCCTTTAAAAGACCTCTTAACAGGTAAACTTCCTTATTACTGATACACCACAGTGATTTATGCACACAGTGAAAGGCAGCTTAATGGCTCCAAATCTGACCTTGGCTGTTTTGCAGGCTGAGAAAAAATACTCCACCATGTGTTTTTATGTGCAGATTGAAAGGAAGCAATCAATTTCACAATGCTTTTCAGATTTAGAATACAGTGGTTCAAAGTTGTTCATTCTAGAAGAATGATACCGACTGAGTCATGCTGAAGAAAGGAACATAAGGAATATAAGGACTACTGCAGTACACCGCTCCTCTTCCTTTCTCCCTTTGTTTTACTTCTCTGTCTAAATCAGACTGCATCAGGTCATTCTGACTGGTAATGGTGAGTTTATTTAGAGTTTAAAATAGAGCTACACTGCAGCTGTCTTTGGGTGCAGTTAGGGATCCTCAGGCCCGACTGACTCTCCCATAGTCTGGACATGAGATTAAGGTGATTCCCTTTTTATTATCAGGGCTGCTGGACTTTTGTCTGTGCCACTTGAGTAAATTCAGACTACACAGTGCTCTTCAGAGAACTGTTGAGCATATATGTGGCAGCATGTGCATATGCTCCAATTTGCACAGAACAAGGAAGTCTGCACTTTACTTAATGTCCAAAGGGATCAAAAGAGGCAGAAAAAAATCCCTTTGCAGGATTTATCACTGCAGTGTGAAATAAAGTGATTAAGTGCAGATATAAGCAGAGATTCCTGATACTACATTGTAAACGACTGCAATAAATAAAAGATGCGCGGGTAAATTATATCGCTCATCTGAGCCATATAAACTCCAGTCAGCCTGCTAATTATATCTGTCAGTCAGAAACAAAAAGAAATATCTTAAATCAAATAGAATCTATTATCTATGCTTTGTGATAGAGAAAGGCATTAAATGTATCAGATACGGATTTGAAACTGAAATATTCATGGCCTGGATTATATCAAGTGATCTCATTAGGTTTCAAATGAGAGAAGTTGGGGTTACAAAAAAAAAGAGATCTAACAAAAATAATCTCTGGGTGGTGGGGTAATGACTGCTCTGTAATCCTGCAGAGACCAATGTAATTTCAATGTAAAAAGAGAAGAAATGTAATACTAATTAACCTACCCATATAGTAAAACTTGCATATTTTTATCCAGATCCTGTGGCTCTGCTAACTGTCCCAGAGCCTGGACTCAAAATTAAAGTAATACTTAAACTGACTGTCAGAGTTGCTGGACCTTTAAATACTCTCCTGTATGTAATTGTCTTGTGTGCCTACTACATAAAAATATTTGGATATGGTGGATCCTACTTTGTTTAGAGTTGTTCAGTTGGAATGTTAAAATCAATCTTTCAACTGAAAAATGCAATATTTCTTTTTATTTTAAAGAAACATTAACCTGCAAACAACCAACAAAATAATATCCAAGAACAGAGTGAATTAGTTCATAGTAAAGTGCATTTTTGAATCAATTAAAAGTAGATTATTAAACACAATAGCTTTATAATCATTAATAACTGTTATAAAACATTAATATATGTCGTGGTAGGTAATTATTGACCTATTCATCCACACAGGTTACTGGAGCTGTTCAATGTGGTTAAGTCTAAATTCTAACACAGCCTTACCTCAGCCTTCAGCTGAGACATGAGGCCTGTGATTTAAGATTTCAAATCCACCTTATTTAAAACACCCGGCAACCAGACTACGCATTTGAGGATGGGTAGTACGTTCATGTCACCTTATCTGCAGCAGCAGCAGCAGCAGCAGCTATATCTGATAAAAAATTGTATTTGTGTATAGTGAATAAAAAATGAAGTAACATTAAGGCTAAAGCACGAAGTTAAGCCTTTTAAATAAAAGAAAATAAAGAAAATTTAAAGAAAAGAAAACTCAATGGCTACAATATTAACCACTTCACTGGACTTGCAAGATATTTTTAGAAATGACTGCACTAAAAGTGGCATTAATTGTATATTACAAAGCAGTTTGGATAGCTTTGGCAATAGAAGAGCTATTGTATCTCCTGGTCTTATATAAACACATCAAGGAGAAGACCAACAGAGGTCCGAAGACCAATAGCAATAAAACTGATAATTGAAAATCAGCAAAAGCTAAGGTTCACCATTTTGCTGACTCAGTGGTCCTATACAATGTAACAAAGATTCTGTAAGCACAAGTTGCCCTATTTTATGTAAATTCAGTAGCTAAAGGGTAAATACATTAGAGTCCAAATTACTTCTGTGTCCCTAATGAAAGGACATCAACAAAAGAGGAATATTCCACATCATTTTGATATTTCCTGATATCTATTTGCTTTCACAGGCAGAAGAATAGAAGGTGATCACATGACATATGCACAGAAAGATTATGAGGGAAAGTGTCAAATCATTTTTTAAATCTCCCTCATAATTCTATTCCTTCATATGCAAAGATGGGGTTAGCTGTCGCTACCTTTGTTCCAGTCAAAGAACGGAAAGTGATTTATGGTATTTTAAATGCAGTCCAGACAACATACAACCTGACTGAAAACACAATGCAAAGCAGCCACATTTTCTACAATTTGATAGATTTATAACCCTTGTTAGTAGTTGGGTTAGTTTTTCCTAAGTGGGCTTGTACTCTGAGGAGGAAAAGGACAGTGTTCTTTCCCTACTAAAAATAGATTTCAGATAAGGATGTCACATAGGGGACAGAGACAATGGTGCAATAATGATTGCATTCCTGATGAATTATTAGTGTAGAGGGAGGTGTGCATGGTGGCCTGGCCTCTGAGTGTGAACTGGCCACAGGATAAAAGGCTGGTAAGGTCGGCAGATCAAAACCTGCCTTATCACCACAAGTCTGTTTATGGATACCAGTGTGTGTGTCACTTTCTGCTGCTGCATCAGCCCCTTTCTCTCTCTAGATGTCATGTTCCCTGGACTGTGGTTTTTGTTTCCTGTTTTATATTGACATTTCTTGTCTGTCTCATTGTGCCTTCCTGTCTTTGTCTGGTTTCCCTCCCTTTTTGATTATTGTCACCTGTGTCTTTTTACCCACCTGTTTCTGTTCCCATCGTTTGTCTTGTCTATTTAGTCTGGTGGTTTCTTTTTGTTCGGCCTCGGTTCATTGCATTTCATGTCATATGTTCTTTCCATGTTCAGGATTGGCACACGTTTTTGTTGGTGTCTGCACTCTGCCCTGTTTTGTTTGCTGCCTTCTCATTGAAACCTACGGTCTGTACATTTCCTGTTTTTTGGTTGAATAAATCCCTGGTTGCTGGAACTGCCTGTCTGTGTTTGGGTCCACTTCCTGCTGCCACAGGGCAGCCCCTTCTGACACTAGACCGTGCACATGTAGAAACATATGTCATAAAATCCTGTATGAGAATCAACTCTTACCAGTGTCCTTTTCTTCTAGTGTTGCTCTAATGCACCCTGTCACTCCCTTTCTGTCTCTTGCAGCAGTGATGTCGGACTACTGTCAGACTTTAGAAGCAGGATATTTTCATCAAAATTAATTTTGAGCCTCTGCCAATTTGTAAAAGTGATCTCACTAACATTTGTTTAATACTTGACATGCTCTATAAATTGCTATAAGGGACTCAAAAAGCAAAGACATGACCAACAATATTTTAAAGTGACGAAATTCTATTTATTTCACATCATCGAATCAAATCTATATCGATGAGAAATCTCTACCACCAGCTGAGCAAGCAACAGGTCAGGAGATGCACTATCTGTCATCATGATATGCCTCACATGCGCTCGCACACACACACACAAACCGGTGCTCTAATGTTTCTAGATGAAGGCACATAAACCCATTGAAGGTCACAGTAAGGCAGATTCACAGCACTAAGGAGAAACCGTAGACCGTTAAAATTAGCAAAGGAACACTCAAGACTTTGACCAGTCTGCTGTATTTTCAGAATCTGTGTTTAGGACTGTCCTGGCTTCCTCTGCCTGGAAGGAAGAGAGCAGGTGAGGATGGCTGAGGATAGGAGGAAAAGATGTTGACGTGCAGTGCTGACAGACATCCCACCCCTGTTTTCCATGTTAACTTTTCCTCTGCAGACAGGTAGTGAGAGTTTATCCTTGTCATTAGAAAACTAGCAGCGCCGAGAGAGGGAGAGGGCTGAATTCTCATCGCCCTTAAAGGTTCTTTGGCTTGATCACATCAGCCAACCTTTAGACAGAACGCTTGACAGACAGAACAATTGACAGTCCATAAATCAACATTATCATATGTCTTTGCAGACATACTGTCAGTAGTAAACAGTTTTTCTTTTCACTCAGACATGTAATTGTGGCAACACACAGTATACCATCACTCAAAGACACCAGCAGTACAAACTCTGAGAGTTGTTTTTACATCATTTAGAAACAGTAACACCATAATGTAAATCACAGTTTGTTCAGTTGCCTTTCATGGCATGATTTCAAAAAACAAGGAGCCACTAAAAAGGACCGATCTGTACACACAGCAGCATCAGCAGCAGCAGCAGCATTCCTTTGGATCACCAACAGACCGGATTTGATGAGTCCACAAAGCACTAGTTTGACATAATACCCTGTGTCCAACCATGTACATTCTTGTGCAGAACAGCTCTGCTGTGCAGAGGTGCAACCACTCTGTTTCCAGTTCTGAGTTCACATAAGGATTCTTGTCCCTGAGTCTTCAGACTACATCTGAATAATACCACTGCATCCTAATTCCCCACCCTGTCCCACGAGCCTCCACCTCTTACCACCTCTGATCATCTACTGACATTCAACTTTTAGGTTTGGGTTAAAGGGAGCTTCAGCCACTTCAGTGTAAATTGATGAGCTGAAATGCACACCCCCTGGCAGAAGGGCAAAGAACATGACACAGCATCTGCCTCACACCCACTCAGACACACACAACAACAGACATGTAGTCACATACAGTCTCTACACAGTCTCTACACTGGCTCTGAACTAACAGTCCACACACATTGAACAACATACACAGCTTCAGTCTCTTAGTTCAGTCCGTCACAGAGAGATGCCTTAATGGTGTGTCATTGTCAGGTGCAATGGTTGTGCAGGACTGTGGCTTATGTGTGTTTGCATGTGTGCAAGTGTATTCATGTTCACGTGTATGCATCATATGCACGTCTATAGGCATTTCTGTTTGTGAGGACATTTATGGATATGTGTGTCCATGTGTTAAGTAAGGGCATACTCAAATGTTCCTTTCTCCAGCCCCTCAATGCCATCAGCCCAGTTGGAGGAAGGCATACTGCTGTAGGGGTCCAGCAAGATCTTGAAACACCTTACTATCAGCAGCCCCAGGAACACAAGTAGCATCCCCACGAAGGCAAATGCTGTCTTCTGCTCCAGAGTCAGAGAGTGCGCCATCATGTCGTTTCCGCTCATGGCAGCAAGGGAGTGGTTGTAGTGGACGCTACATATGGCAAACCAACATCTAGGTGTCTCATCTCTCCTCTGATGGGGTCAGGCGTTTAGAAGCCTGCATGTTACCTGGACAGAGATTACATGATGGCTCCAGATTAGTGCTGTCATGTCTCATGTGCAGAGAGGATCCCTTTTTATCAACCCGTTTAAATATCATCACACTTAATGCATACACCGCGTAGGCTGTGAGAAACAAGGGTGCAGATATGGGAAAGAGAAAATACAGAGATTCCACAATGAAATGGTGTGAAATGAGCTTACAATGAAATAAGGAAGGGTTACAGGTATCTATAAATAGCCTCTTTTGAATGTGATATCAAACAGATGTCCAGAGACTTGATCTCTCTCTCCCACTCTGCCCCTCTGTGAATTTTGCAGAAAATTACAAAAGGCAAACATGAATAGAAGAGTGAGGGAGACTGCAGGAAAATGGGTTCAGGAATACGAGCCATGGCTACATTCCTTTAAGTTGGATTAGAATCACAGTGTGCCGCAGTGCATAGCCAGCTGTTAACCATAGGCAAAGCAGTAAGGTATCAAAGAAAGCATCACATCTCATGAAGATGTGACGTTATGTATGTTTGGTTTAGAAGAAAGGGCTCTCTACCTGTTGCGTGCAACTAGATGCCTGCCACACAGTGTAATTCCATTAAACAAGAAAGCGATGCTGATTGACAAAACATAATCACAAAATTGGTGTTGTCACACGAGTGCAAGTCTGCTTCTGTCATTCTTTTTCTTACAGATCTTTCATATGAACACAAGCAGCAGGTGGCTCAAGTGAGAGGGAGGGAGGGGGGTTAGATGAGAGAGGGAGGGCACATACAGACAGGGACAGGGAGAATGAACAGGGAGAATTGGGAAATACAGACAGAGGGATAAGGAAGTAGAAAGATGAGGAGGACACTGCACAAGTATGCATGGTGTGAGAGACAGAGAGGAGAGAGGGAGGGAGTGAGGTAGGGTGAAAGAGAGAGACTGCATTGACGGATTCTGATGAAGGAAGAAAAGGCAGGCATCTCACCGTCATTATCGTTCCATCCTTACAGACCTGTTGCTGCTGTTTCTTGTGAAGAACTCCTCTTTCTCGAAGTCCTCAGACACCTATCCATTAATCCATCCATTGCTGGCATACTGGATGTGCTGGGCTAACCTCTCATCCAAACAAAAAGCGTGAGATAAAGAGAGACACGGAGAAGCGAGGGAGAGGCTGGATCAAGCTATGATATCTGTCTCTTCCCAAAGATGCAGCTCCTATCCTCATGCTCCCTTACTTGCTGCCTCCTACTCATTATCATTCTGTTTCTCTATCTCTCCCTCCAGAAGCACGCACGCTTGCTCCTGCTGCATGGCAACCACTTGTTAGTCTCACTCAGCTGCTCTGCTGTCTCAGTCATTCACAACATACCCCCCTCAGCAACACCAGGACGGACGCAGCACTTTTCATTCTCCCCTCCCTGGCTTATTTGGCTTTCCTAAAAATTACTCCACCAAAATGTGACAGGAATATCTTGGCTTAGCCGGCAGAAGAAATGCTGCCTCTCACTGCTCCTGGCCAGTCAATGCTGCTGCAAAGGTATTTTTGGTACAGCACAGCATTGTCCTCCAAGCCTGGTTTGATGATGTGCTTTTAATTGGTGCAGTTTTCTGTGGTCAAATTGTATTAGCCACTCTGCTCAAAGGCTTATGAATGCAAGCTCTTTGGACATTTACTGTAGTGAATAAGAAACCAAACAGCAGGTCATCCGATTGACCGAATGCAGCAGTAAAGCATGTGGCCATCTGTTTCGTTGTTATGCAGTGCAATTTCATGTCAGCAAAGTAGTTTCTGTCACAGTGGTGCAGTGACTCGGATCTGAGGATAAGGCATGTGGGAGATGGTCATCACTGCTGTAGAATAGAATAATTCACGGCTTGAAAGTGGAAAAGTGAGCTTCATTTTTCTTTTTAGGTTGTAAACAGCAGAATAGTTCCCTGTGAGGATCCAAACATAGAGGTGAAATACTTCCCTCATATTAGCTTTCACTTCAGATTTGTATGCCTCTGCAGTGTCTTTTGAAATGTCCCTTTTTCTGGGGTCAGTGTAGCAATTTCGAGTCCAGCTGTGCTGTTAATACTTGGCTGTATTTGGGAAGAAATAGGTAGTGTTTCAACAGAGTCAGCAGCTCATAAGCGCATTTTTTATTACACATTTATTTCAAGGGCAGATCTGGCTAATAAGACAAGGAGATGTTCCACTGTACAGACAATGAAATTGTTAAACATTGCATCATTGTCCTCATGTCAGTTTAAAAGACAAGGTAAAAATGGAAAACTTCTGGGTCACAGCACAAGTAATGGTGTGAATTGTATGTCTTTATTATTAATCCAGTACAGGGAATCTTCTCTAAGACAGGATTTCATAAGTCCATTTATGTTCAAATTACATTAGGACATTTGCTTCTGAATTTCCTTTATCATATCTGTCAACTGTCAGAACAAGCAAATGTGCTTTTATTTGTGTGTCAAGGTTTGCTGATGTGCTTTGGACTCCTTTGGCTGAATCTAAACCTGTTGCATAAAGCATATTAGAATACTAACCAGTGTCCATAGGACATAAGGATAAAGATCACATTGATAGACTTTTATCTCAATCAGACAACAGGTCAGGAGCAAAACTGATATTGAGAACTATAAAACAATGATTCTATGAACTGCTCTTATGGTACTTCCTTTAATGTTAATGAACTCTACACCATACCCTTTTCTGATAATACAATCTGTGCAAGAAAGTACAATGACTTGAAATACTTTATTAGGCCTCACCATTAACCTGACTGCAGCAATTACTAATTCTCCTGGGGCATATGAACTTAATTAAATTGATATGGTCCATTGTAAGTAAAATTTTCATGTAAAGTGGTTGGACTAGGTATTTATAATACATATTATAATCTACAAAATTGTTATTAAAGACATATTGCCAATGTGCACAAGAATGTTTGTATCTCTTAATGTGATCAGAGGCTTGAGGTTTTAAGTGAGCTAATGATAACCATTAGACATAATGCAAGTTAGGGCCATATATATATGATAGATAGATAGATAGATAGGGTTTATATTGTGCTTTTCTGTGGAAGTCAAACCATAAATAAACAATTTAATGTTGTTTTTAGGTGAGGGTTTCCAGTTTGAAAAAGGATAAAGTAACTTTTATGATTGTCACTTTGTTTGGTTTGTTGTGAAGACAACTTGATGTTTGTTTGAAGTGGATAATATTTTAGTCTCAAGTGTTTCCAAGGAAGCCACTACAAAGAGGTATTTTTTAGTAACAAATTACTGTGAGAAATGATCTCCAAAGAATAAATAAAAATCTACAAATGTAGCAAGATACTTACTATACTTGACTATACGATACTGAGAAAGTCACATTCCAGTTTAAATTCATATGTGGAGCTTCAACATTACCCTAATGATTTGTACTAAATTAGGTTCACTGACTTTTTTGTTAGCATTGTGCAACATTCATCTGCGGAATGTATGCTATGAAAAGAACTAAGCATAAAGGAAATGTATTATCACTTTATTGACCACATTTTTCATTAACAGAGTAATATGTGTACTGTACTGTATGTTAAAAGTTAACTTCCCTGCTATGTTACAGGTCAACCTGACCCACCATTGTCTTGCATTCTGTCCTTCATTGCACCTGACTTAAAAGTAGTAGCCGTTCCAGTATTAAGTGAAAATGTATTTATGTTCAGGAGTGAGGTTGCAGCACTTGTTTAGTTTGTGGCAATAGCGCTCAGAATCCTAAGCAAATCAAAATAATCAGTATGGGAATCTTACACTTTTCAATAACATAGCATAGATCTGGTCGACGAAGTTCACCTGTAGATCGACTGAAGATTCTGACGCACATAAAATCACTATTTGGACATGCACATGTAGTGTGAGTTGGTTGTAAATGGGAGAGTATGCCCAAAAGTTGCTTTGAAATGGCTTCCTCTGAATATCAGAAAGATTTAAATGAAGAAAAAAATCACAATTTTGAAACAGACCGTTTGATTCTAGAGGTGAAGTAATAGAGGTGAGACATTATTTTCACCTATTATCATCAATGTACCTTTAAACCTGACACAACAACTACCCATTTGCTTGTTTCCTATCAAGACTTGCTTTGAATCACTGCTCAGACTTAAACACTTGAAATAGAGTAGGTATAATAAAATAGGTATCTAAATGACACTTCTTGTATAGCATAAAACAATGGTTTGAACACCATAATTAAGGTCAAATGGCTGTTGTGTTTATAAGTACAATTAACATTATGTGCTATTTATAAGTCATATTTAGAATTTTTTGTTTTTGGTGGGGGTTTTTGGAGGTGGAATGTGAGCAGACTTTAGGGTGCAGATTCTCTACAAATATTAAAACCTATTGTGTAACTAAAATTAAATTATACCTCTGGTAGAGAAACAGTGCATCAATCAATAGTTTCAGGAATGATGAATTGGCTTGGCTCATATGATTTGCATAACAGCATTTGCAGCAAGTTCAGGAACTTACATGGATGTAACTGGTTGCACAGGTCTTGATATGGGTTTCTGGGGTCTGAATGCTGTTCAGAAACACATGCATCCATCAGGAGGTTTCAGTAATTACTTATTCAGTTTCTCACTTACTCTCTTATTCACTTGCTGACTGACCCCTGAAAGTGTCAACTAACCGCAGAGCAACCATGTGCACCCTCTTTTCAAATAATTATTTGTGCTCATTCTCAAATCCCAATTCTACTATTCACATCCCCCAGGCTGCCTAGCAACATCTCCCAAATCTCGCGTTAGAGGCACAAATCTCCACTGCACATTTTGAACTGCGTAACGACAGGGGCATCTTGCGTTGTGTGAGGCAGGACAACTTCAACATGGCAGATGTTGCAACTCTTGATATTGAGGAAAAGCAAGAGGAATCTACTGCATCCGTCAAGTCTGACACCGAGGAGACGTCCGAAGAAACACCCAATGGTGTGAAAACGTGAGTAAAAATGATGCATTGTTCTGTGTGTCCCGTTTGTGCTGCCGTTAGCAAGCATAGCTAAAATGGAGTCCTGTGATGCTAACTATTGTTAGCCAATAAGCCTCTACTTCTGTTGTCAAACATTGTAAGCGTTAAGTACCTGTGTGATAGATGTTAGATTTGTAGCTAACAAGTTGTCAAAAATATGCTAAATGATTTCTCAAAATTGACGCTGTTGCCATAATGTTCATAATTGTGTAATGGGTCAACCTTTGGAATTACTGGGTGCTAATTCCGATTGTGTTTGTGTCTCTGTTAGCTAACCCCAACACAAGTCTGAAATTAAATCAAATATATACTTGATTTCAGATGTAATTACCAGCTAGCGTTAGCATCCCTGTTAGCTAATCTCAATTGAGTTGTAATATTTCACTGCCAAGTGAAGCGACGCTGCACTGTTTACTAGCTAACGTAGTATTTTGTTTACCCCTCAGCAGGTGGCGGATTTTACAGCATCGTTTGATAAAGTGTGTAAAAATTATATTAGAAAAATACTAAGCCATGTAAAAAAAACTAGCATAGTTTATGTAAAAGTTGGACTTTTAACGCCTAAATCCAAAGGTGCCCTAGCACTTATCAATACAAAGTTCAGTATAGAAAGTGTCTAGATTGTTTTATGGTTCCTAATAATAAGATTTTTGACTATTTTTCCTCAAGTTAAATATTGTCATTAATGTGACATTTACAGAGGAGAAAGTGTCATTTGAATGTAAAGAAATGCACATTACCACCAATGCAAAACACACAATGGAAACCTGCTATTACTCGTGGATGTATTGACAGGTCTTTTGAAATGCAGACTGTACTGTATTTACCTATAGCACTTGTGATTCATCACCAGCACTCACATTATTTGATACGACATCTTGTTGTTTTCGTCCATGATTCTATGCACTTTATGTAAAGCTCTTATTTGGAAGTCGCTTTGGGTAAAAGCGTCTGCTAAATGCCTAAATGTAATGTAATGTAAATGTAATGAATGAGAGAGAAGAGGAGGGGAGCGATGGCGGACTGACTCTGCTCTCTGCTGCAGGTGGGCTGATAATTATCAGGACAAACTCACGCCATCTAATTACTCCTGTGATAGAATTCACTCCACAGTGAGAAACATCTCCACAGCAGCTCAGATTATAAACTGTAGGTGGGCTGGATAATTACCTGCAGCATGTCATGAGAGGAGAGATCTTCGTCCCTCCAGCAGAGCATCGTGACGAACCATGAAGGGCTTCAAATGGAAGCAGAGAGCAACTCCACTGACACTCTGCTGCTGTGTAATGAGACCAGA